>JAWZYV010014571.1:0-80258 GCA_038373885.1 Cheiracanthium punctorium | reverse complement strand
GTCTCCAGGGCCTCTTTCCTTTCCTTTGTGACAAAACGTTTCCACAATGTCCCATTCGAAAAACTGCTTATGTGTAAAGGGGTGTAACAATACCAGCTTTTTCAGACAGGACGTTTGGGCACAAAGTCACAAAACTGGAAAACAAAAATCTTCATGAAACCATAACTGATTTTGGCGCCCGGGGCACTTGCTCCGTTTGCCCTCCCCTAGTTGCGGCCCTGCACACACCTCACAAAAATTGTTTAATAATTTTCAATTTAATATGCATAATAATTAATTTTTTTTAACTTATCCCACTGTGCATCTTTCGTTGTAGTGGCGTAACCGCAGGGCTTAAGGCTCCTGTGTACTAACTTCAGAAGTCGATCGCTGCAATGCTATTCTATGGAGAAAACGGCCTTCATTACTACCGCCAGTTCGAAACAAACTATTGCATATTTTTCATTCATTCTCCCTCCCCCCCCCTTAACCTGAAAACAATCAACTACATTTATTTTTAAGCAGAATTTATCTAAAGCAATTAGAAGTATACATTAATTACATAAAATCAGAAATGAAAACAAAAGCTTACTTCTGCAGATGATTTATCGGTGACTTCTTTCACTCTGTAAACTTCTTCACCAGCACTACACTTAACCTGCTTTTAAGTGTAATTATCAATTAATTTCAGGGCCATTTTAAAAGCTGAATTTTATGACAGAAAAACAAAAGTAGGCATAAGCGCATTCAAAACAATCTTAGACTAAACTTCTGCTCCATGAGCATGTGCAGACGCGGTATTGGCCCAAAAGGTTGGGATCGGCAAAAATGCCCATGTTCTTGTTTTATGAGGAAATTTTTGAACTGGGGGAAAAAAAAAAGTTGCGATGAAATAACACATTTTATTACTGCAGATGCACAGAACATGTCTCTTTCATTATATTGATTCTTATATCTAATCTCAGAAGTCTTTTTCACCAAATCAGATCTTTTTTCAAATTGAAAATTTTAAAACCAGCAATTTTTTTTGTGTGTGTGTCCAGTCCTCCCTCCCCCCCCCCTCTGCTGGTGCCATCTGGTAAGGTCCGCAACACCCCCCCCCCCTATTTAGTTTTCAGGTCCGTTCTCAATGTGTATTTTTAAAACGTTCTATAAAGCTCATTGCAATTTTAATCATTATAAAGATAGTTTAGATATGGGCAGGGCCTGATTAAGACTCTCTGATACTATAGGCCTGCTATTATTTCGAGGCCCCCTCCCACCTACTCCCATTCCATTCTACAAGTATAAATAACAAGTATTGCAGTTTTGAGGCCCCAGATTTCTTTTACTATAGGCACAGGCCTCATGGGCCTATTCGGTAATCAGGGCCTGGATATGGGAAGCATTATTGAGCAGCATACAATAGAGAAATTTTAAAGATTTGTTAACTCGCAGTGTAATTTCCATATTTTTCTTCTTTGTATGAAATAAGGGAAGTATTGTAATCATAAAAAAAAAAAAAAAAAAAAAAAATTTGGTAATACAAATTTTGACAGAGAAATTGATTTTTAAAATCCCTGAACATGTGACCTCTTTACATACATATTTATCTCGCATTAGCTCAAAAAACGCTTAGCTGTAGAATGTGGAAATTTTCTATTTAGGACTGTAGTTTGAAAAAAAAAAAAAAAAAAATCTACGTGACACGCTCTGTAGAAAAATTAAACTAAATGAGACAAATACTTCAAAGACTTGAAAAAAAAATTTAAAAATCAGGATAATTCTTTATAACCTACACCACACACAGAAAAAAAAAAAAAAAAAAAAAAAAAACCTATGTCTTTTATGAAACTTGCTTATTAACTATTACTTATTCTTAAACATGGAGTTGAAAAAAAAAATCAGCAATTTTTTAATTTTTATGATCCGATTTTCTGGAAATATTTTAGTGGATGCATTTTTATGCTTTATGAGAACATATTGCACAACTTGTGAAGAGACATCCGAAATTTTTCAAGCCCTTGATATTACTCATTTGTCTGATTTTATGTACCAAAATCGCACAGGATTTATTCTTTAACTACAGTCTTAAGAGTGTCATAACATGCAGTTGTTCACTTACCTTTTTTGACTGCAATTGATTGGGTAGTTTATTCATAGGATCACCCAAGACAATGTCTGGGTTATGCTATAAATTGTGCAAATGGTTGCCAAGCTTAGAGACTTTTGGTAAAATATAGGCAAATTTGGCATTCAAAATATGTTTCTGTAAGAATCCTACTTGGTGATATCTCCCACATTTGCTGAGAAATCTCTAACCTAACCTTCACTTTTATTGAATCCTCGTACAGTAGGTCCCAAATTCGGAATCACTGGGACTTTTCTGATTCTGGATTATACAGGAATTTCTGATGAAGAAATTCTTTTATGTAAGAATTGAAGGAAAAAAAAAAAAAAAAGCTTAATAATCAAGTAGAGTTGTCGAAGAATGGACTGAATTTTCTTGAATAGAAAAAAAAGATATGTAAATAAAAAATAAAGCACATTTATTGAGGAGCTACCAACACTCACACACACATACACACACACCAAAAAAAAAAAAAAAACACCGTACCTAATAAAGACTTGTTTTGCACTGCATAGCTGGATTATTAGGCTAAATATTTTACAGATTACAGAAATTCCAGATTTGAGAGATTGTACAATAGAGTGAAGAGAAAAATAAAAATTTTGACATTGTAAACGCCCGAGGTGAGCAAAAGTTGTCCATTGGTATTACCCACATAAAATTTGAAAGAAATTCAGCAATATCTTCTGCCCTCCACCAGGGCCATCTATGCTTGAATGTAGCTTACTGTATGATTCTAAAGGGTTTTTTCAAAAAGATCTTTCTCTGCACAGCTCAATAATTTGTAATATATCAAATTACTTGCCTTTTTACGCTCTACAAAATGGTTAAAGATCTGAAATTAAGAATTCCTAATTTTGCACCACATTTGGGGCAAAATTGTTGTCATTTTCGAAGTAGGCCCGAACGTGAAACCTTCACACTTAAGTAATCCACAACATTCAGTGACTTTATATATCCGATCACTATGTGATTGCCAGAGGTTCACTATAACAGGAGTTGACTGTGTTTGTGCCTATGTTCAACAGACACATTTATGCAAGAAAAACAAATGAATAAATAGAGATTTTCTGCTTCATATATATACATATATATAGATACTTTTCTTTTTTTTTTCGGAAGGGCATGTACTTTCTGATCAGTTATTCATCACTACAAAAGGCCGAAATGTTGGCTGTTCTACCATCGGACCCACATTCGGCGACCAACGCTACCTATGGAGGGACGGACAAGTTAACCCTACAGTGCATACTGTAGCCAACTGGTTACACTTTCATTTTTCCACAATAAAAAGAAAATGTTATAGTTTTTGTTTAAATATGCATTCAAAATAAATATAAGACCTTATGGAAACAATTTAGTTTTTAAAAATATATGGCAACATTATTTTTTGAGCAAACAAGCATGAATTCATAGCATGTGCATCCAATTCACTGGGCAAATTGTTGATTGCTTGTCATTTTTATTGCTAAATGGAAATAAATACAAAATTATAGTATAGGACTAAATAAAGTAGAATTAGTCTACATTACTTTCTTTCGTTTTATGAGAGCTATGGGGTGGATATTCTAATATGAACTTTTTCCATGATTTTTCTCGGAATTTTTTCTTAACTGTTTTTCCTAGTATAAATCTAAATGAAGTTACAATTTTATTTTCGGCCAATTTAAAAAAAACATGCACTGTAGGATTAAAACCCAACCAAAAATGTTAAAATGGTTCATTAGGCACTATATCAAGTGGACAGCGCATAGGTTTTATATTTAGATGTATCTAAATGTCTGTGCACAGTCTTTTATAAAATATTTTGGTGAATATAAAACTTAAACAAATGGAGCGACGAAATGCAAATACTTAAAAAGAATGAAGGCATTTTTGAAAGTTTAAATTTCATACTTAAAATTTAATACATGTGCAGTTTAAAATGTGGCACAAATAAATGCTTATGCAACAATATTTCAAAGTTGTTTCTACAACATTATACCTTTGTAATAAACATCTTTATTTCATAATTAGAGATAAAATCAAACTACAGTGCATTTGTATATATTTCCAACCCAGTGATAAGAAGCTTAAAAAATACATCATTTTAATATAGAATTACATTCCTCCATAACAGTGTTATGTAATTTTTTTCCCTGCATCATTGTAAGTTATACTATTACTCCGTTAGAAAATTAAATGGGTGAACCAGACGGAATAACTGGTATTTCTTTTACAGCATTCAAAAATGTTACATATTAAATTAAAAATTGCTTGTAATTGATAAACTGTCGCAAGGAATTTACATCAAAGCAAATTCACAGTTTGTACGATTCTAAATAGCTCATCCAAATTACACTGTCTAAAATTTTTCATAAATTGAAAACATTTAAATTTGTTTTCTACTGAACCATAGATGATTTAAATATTTAAAGTTCCTCAGAATTGAACAATGAAGTATTCAATGACAGCATTCAAAGAGAAGCAAAACATTGCTTCTAAAAGCGTACACAATATACAGCCTTATGCTCTCAGAAGAACTGATGTCTGCTCCCAACAGCTGACCACAGCAAACTGAACTCCCAGGCATTCCCTACTTGCATCTTCCTTGTATAATCTGGCTGAAATTTCTAGCAATCCCTCGAGACTATTCTAGAAAAAAAAAAAAAAAGAATTTTCTGGACTCCATTCCAGAAAAAAAAAGTAAACAAGGTTTGCGATTGATACTCAATCACGGACCTTGACTTCGTAATAGAAAAGAAATATTATTGAGTAATAATATTTTCAGTGACAACTATAGTGCTACAACGCAACTTATAAGATTTTTATTTATTTAATTTTTTAGATCTACCCTCAGATTAAGGGTAGGGCTCAGATTAGAGGGATTTTTAAACTGTGGTTCGCGACCCCAATTGGAGTCACGGGTCTGCTAAAACATTTTAGCAATTTTCATACTTTACGACATTTTCGTCTTTAATCACCATAAAATGAAAGAGTCAATCAAATAAATGCAAAGAATATTGAAGAAGTACTTCTTCCTGCTTCTGTTGACTATTCTGCCAAGATTAGATAATACACAGTACACTCCCTCTAATCCGCACAGGTGGGGACCAAGGATTGTGCAGATTATAGAAATTTGAAAATTAAGAGGTCATTTCTTTGTTAACATCCAAATAATGAGTGCTTTACTGAAAAGTATGTCAACAGTATACACTATGCATAAAACAACAAAAATAAAATATAATTTAGTTATTAAAGTTACTTTGCAATAAAATTGAAAAAAAGATTTTTTTTCTCTTCACTTTAAATGTCCTTGTTTTTTATTTGATAAACAATTGAACTTAATTTAAAATTACCATGCTATTTTGATCTAAAAGCTTAGTAAGAAATCTTTGTGCTTGGAGACAGAAGTTTGTTTCTGCCCTTAACATTTTTGTAGAAAAATTGAAAATCATACTGAATATGAAAGGATCCCATGTGTATCAATATCGTATAATGGTAAATTTTTAGCAAAGTTATTTTAATTATGATTATAAATTGAAAACTTTCAACTGTGTTTCACTCTATAATAAAGAAAAATTAAAATGTAAAATTCTTTGTTTATATCTGAAATGTATGATGGATTTTAGAAGTTGTGGATTGGAGGGAGGGTACTGTAATTAAAAATAAACAGGCACACTCTTCCCGTTAATACTTAATCCTCCCATATGCATTGTTAGAAGTAAGTGGATTTCTTTAGTAGTGACCTTCCAAGTGGCTACACTTAATGGACTATGGTTAATGTTTCAATTTACCCAAGTAATTGAATTTATTTTTATTATTATAGTCTTAAGTTTGTTACTTATTTAAAATTTTCGAATAGTTCTATATCTTAAAATTAAAAACCTAAAATTATTAGTATATCACAGTGGAAGTGAAAAAACTGAACAGTTTCACTGACACTGTGCCAGATTCGCGCAATGCTTATAGGGTCACACAAAATTTTGTAAATATTATGAGGTGCCCACACCAGAAAGTTTAAGAAACCCTGGATTAGAGAAACTCTTGTTGTGCTTACAATGTAAAAACGTATTACACAGCATGTATGTAACATTAGAAGAAAAAAAACTTTCACACTAGTGTGAAAGTGGTTTTCCCTTTTAGCACTTTTGGTGATGCTTTTTTTTTCTCCTTTTAGCTTAAAAATTGTTGAACTGAACTTTAACACTACTTGTCACATTAATTTCATTGTTTTTAAACAAAATAAATTTGTAATTTATGAAACTATATAGGAAATTTGGCTTAAACTCTAATACTTCTTTGAGTTTGTGTATACCTAACTCTCAAAACTAGCTATTTCTCGAACATTTTTTAGGGAAAAAAAAAATAAAAAGAATGAACACGACTGGTTTTTAGAAATTGAGAACAATACAAAAAAAAGAGTGTGCGAAATTATCAAAAGTTGTCTCAATTGCTTTTTTACAATTCTGAGAATAATTGAGAACAATACAAAAAACGAGTGTGCGAAATTATCAAAAGCTTGTCTCAATTGCTTCTTTACAATCTGAAGACCAATTGAAAAAAAAAAAACCCACTGAAATTGAGGACTGTCCCTGAAAACTAGGGATTTTCTTACAAATATCATATTTAAGTGTAAGTATGGTAGAGCGCCGATTATCCGGACACTGATTAACCGGATCGATCAAGGAGTATATATTTTTTCTTTCCTGGACTTTCCGGGAAAATGGAATGTTTAAAGTTATTTTTCTGCTGCTGAACGTAACTTCCCTTTCACACCCATGGATCAAAATGTAATAGAAACAGTGAAAAGGCTGTACAGGAAACAGTTTTTAAGAAAAATTTTATATGAAGTTTTTTGACTACCCTTCCACAATGCAAATTGACCTGAAAGAGTGTTGCATGATGGTTGCAGATGCTTGGAATTTAGTAAAAGTTTCCACATTATAAAGATCATGGAAGAAGATTTTAAATAGGGCATTCATGCAAGAAAGCAATAAAGAAATTCAAAGTGAAAGCTGCACAGAAGACTTGGAATATTTTGAATTCAATGTAGATTTCCAAGAGTGGATTGAAAGCGACAAGAGCGATCCTGGTTACCAAATTTTGAACGACAAAGAAATTAAATTGACCATTCAGCATACAAATGGTGAACTGCAGTGTGAAGATGATGAGGCAGATGGAACTACAGAATTAACAGGTCCAACACGCACACACACAGCAGCATTTAATGCGCTTGAAGTTGCGATGGAATGGCTACAGCGGCATGATTCTCTAGATCCCGTTCAATTGCTACATTAAAAAAGATTAACCCTTTGGGTACGGATTTATTTGAGAAAATATTTGCATGGGGAACGGATATAATTTTTGGTTGCTTGGAGTAGTATGTAAAAGCAGTACATTTTACATAAGAATTTATTTATTTCTAAAAGATTGGTGGCATATGTAGTATTAAGATGTCTTCAAGTAATTAGAATTGCAAAACAAAAATTAATTAATAACAACAAAATAAAACTAAATGAAATAAATGTAAGCTATAACAAAAAACCAATTACTAATAATTATGCAGAGTTTGATATTTTTCAAAGCAGGTTTGGTACCAAGCGTGGTCATCCGCTCCTAGAGAAAACAAGTGAATGACGTCTCTCAGACGTCAAATGTACCCAAGGGGTTAAGGGATATAGCTGCTGAAAAAAGAATGTCCTGTATGAAGCAGAAGACTCTCAAGAATCTCTTTTTAGCATCACAATAAATTGCTGTTTAAATGTGTAATAATATACTGTAATACTTAAATATAATTTTTATGTGAGCTTTTATGTATAGAAAATAAAATTTCAAAAAATTAACTTCTGAACATGCCATTTGTATTATGCTCACGGACTAAGAGGCTTTAGGACGGTCATCGGGAAGCGGCAGACAGGCGAAACTGCGGCTGCCTCTGAAAGGAAAATATGCGACCCCCTTTTAATAATTAACGGTACGGGCGCCCTCTGACGAAACACGGTGTAAGTATCTCCCGTGGGGTGCTTCTGTTGATATTTGTTTACGTTTCAGCTACTAGCAAACGACGCATGCGCCAAAAATTAATGAGTACGACTCCCAGCGCCACCTTTTAGGCAAATTTCATTTAGTTCTTTCGCAATGCTTGGATGATTGTCCTGAACCCTCTTAGTCCGTGATTATGCTAAATAAGCACTACTACAATTGCCAATCTAAAGCCTGAAAAAAGTGTGAAGGGAAGTTACCTAAAAAACATTGACTTGGTCATTTTATAAGTTGCACAATTATCCAGATTTTATGTTAACCAGATCGGCGTTGGTCCCGACCGATCCAGATGATCGACGCTCTACTGTATAGCAAAGTCACATTTCTTCCTAACTTTTTTTTGAAAGTTCAACTCCAATGTTGACTGTTTTCCAGAGAAAATATCCTGTTGTGCAAAGTGTTCGGAGTAAAAACATTTTTACAGAGTTTCTCTGGAAGAATCTGAAGAGTGGCAGGTATGGGTAAGTTTGTTTTTTTTTTTTTTCTAATGGGCGGGTACTTTGCTGATTAGGCATTGTCCCTGACGCCCCCTATGAAGGGACGGACATGACAACCACGCCCAGTCAGGGATCGAATCCCGGCCACCGAGAGTTGAACCCGAAACCGGAGTATGGTGCTTTACCCACCATACAACTCGGTCGGCTATGGGTAAGATAAAGGAAAGGAAAAAAGAGTCTCTTTAGTAGAAACAATCTACCAATTCCAATTCTGCAAAATGATTATAGAAAAATAGTGACCCAGACCATCTTTAAAAATTTATACAAGCATGTCTTATTAGGATTTTTTGGATTAAAGGAGACTAAGTGAAATTCATGTAATACATAATATACTAGTAGCGAAGAAAACCTAACTCCACAAATTCAGCTTGGTAAAGATAAAATAAATAAATAATAATAATAAATGAATAAAAATAAAAAAAGAGAGCTCCAAAAATTCTTTATTTTGAAATGTTTGCAGAAAATACAGATACCTAAAAATCATTGAACAGTATTTTATACTTGTTCAAAATCAACTTTATAATTTTAAAATTTCAAAAGAATTCTGACTTAAATTGCATAGCAAAATTTTATGAAAAATGACACATTTAACAATTAAATTCATATTTTATGGATGTTTAATAACTTTAATTGGTTTACTGTTAGTAAAAAGTTTGGACCACTTCTAGTGACAAGATACAAAGTTTTTTTTTTTTTTTTTTTTTTTTTTTTTTTTTTTTTGGTAAACTATAACTGAAAAAAAAAAAAAATCAAAAAAGTTTCTTTTACAATGTTACTGAAATTCAGCTTTACTTAGTTTTATTTGATTGTACCTTTACTTTTTAAAGAATGAATGTTTTTCTAAGTACCAGACTGAATCGTGGTAACAAAACCATTTACAAATAAGAAAGTTACGTTGTCATCCCATTCTTTAGGAGCCATGCAGTTACTTTACAAAAATATAATTTACATAGATTGAGTTACTTTCTATAAATGGTATAAAAGTCCTTACAAATTCAATGTCTCTCTTCTTAAATAACCAACACACAAAATTAGCTTATTTGAAACAGGTTATTTCTTAAAAGATTTTACTGATATTCTTTAAACCACATACCTTGCGAATTTTTTCTCATAAGAATGTTTAATCGGGTTCCTCTTTATGCAAAAAGTACAAAAAATATATGTTACAGTGTCCATTTAAAAAAATTAATTAATCTTTCATTGGAATGGCTTACTTGTCCTCTTTGCGAATGAGTGCTTTCATGAGCAGTCCATTCACCTCTCTGAAGTTATTTATCAAAAGTGTTTGCCACTCTTTTGTACCAATAATATCAATTGTATTTTTTGATAGAAAGTCTGTGGCAACTTCCATGAGATCTTCTCATGTCATATTTCATTGCCAAATCAATGACACTACAGAATGTGTCAACAGACAGTATGTTCTTCATGATGTCTAAGCAACTCGTCTTGAGCTCTAGCACTTGATATTTGTCTGCTATCTTGAACAGACTAAACACATTTTCTGAAGAGATCTGATCAATACTGCCTGTGTACAGGTAATGCACAAAGGTACGGAATGGTCCAGCTTCACAATCATCTATCGAGACCACTCCAGTTGCCTTCTCCTTCATATTGAGTGAAAACATAGAGCTGAACACTGGAGTACGGGCTGCCAGAATATTTTTGTGAAGTTGAAATTTTTCGTCTTGCACTTGGACTGTTACATCACTTTCATTGCCATTGATAATGAGGCCTTCCAAATCACTCAACAGCTTTTTGGTTCCTGAAATAAAAAGTCCGCATCAGAACAAATCAAATAATCAGCTGTTACAGCTGTTTTCAGATTATCTAAAGTAAAAATATGCAATCTAATAGAAAATAGAGCTAATCAGATCAGCTTAGTAGTAGCAAGCTAATACCAATGACATGGCTGGTTAGGCTTTTTGGATTTTCTAGTGCAGGCTTTAGTGCAACCCTACTGGGCTGCAATTCCTATTCTTGTAATAAGTAAGAAATTCCACTCTAGTACTCCACCCAGTTAGGATGATGGCTCATTCCCATTAAATAGCAGAGAATATTTGCAAGCATATGGAATTGCTCACAAACAGTGAACAGTACAGTTTGTTAACCTGGGGGTCTTGTTCAGGTATAAAAGGGGTCACAATTTGTTTTGAAAAATAAGATCTGTATATGAAGCATCCTTTTATTAATAAAAGTTATTTTAAATCATAATCACATGTTAAATAAAGTAGCTATTTTCTTAGAATAGTTAATCATTAATTATTAATGATGATTACACTCATTAATCAATGATTTTGGTTGTTGCAGTTTTTCACTTGCCTTTCCTATGCAAGGATCTTCATTACTAGGGCCCGGATTTACATGCAATTTGCATATAAATGCATACATCAGCATATTTTGGACTTTCGTGCATATATCCGCTATTTTGGGCTTTTCTGCATATAACTCCAAATACTGGCTTGCAAATCTAACTTTTTGGCATTTAGCAAACAAAAGCATGCTCGTTAAATTTATTTTCATGGGGTTTTCTGCTTTTTTTCTTCAAATTTCAGCTAAAATTCCAAATTTCCCTCTTTTCCGGAAGACGCTGATACAAACCTGGAGCAGCTTGAACTAAAATTTACCTGAACCCATAATCACAACTTGGGGTACATGGATCCAAGCAGTACTTTGCTATGATAATTTTGATTTGATCAAAAGGTTTGTTTGTAGCTGTCTTGATCCCACTGAAGCGGCGTTGATAAAAACTGCGCAAGGGCTACTTATTCAACCATCTACTACAGATGACATAGCGGTAATATCGGCGAATTTCTCTGTTTTACCAAAGACAATTTTAGCTCTTGAATCTCAGAAACTAACACTTTCCCGACCAGTTCAATATACAGATACGCTGAAGAAAAAGTTTGAAGATGTACTGGGATCAAAACTGTATCTGATAGAAAAAAAACTTTCTTATCCTGGCTGGAAAAATTCAGACATTAAAGAGCTCAGGATCATTAAGCCAATTTTTGAAGGAGAATCTTCCTTTGAAGAGTTATCGAATTCTGAGGAACTGAATATAAAAGATGTATCATGCTATAAATACGCGCTGATTGTGTCACGTGATGTAGAAATGTCTTTTTCTGAGAAGAGACATTTCTACAAAAGAGTATTTTCCGTTAAAATCACCAATTTTGAAGCAATCTTGAACAATCAAATCCGTGAATCCAGTGTTTGAACCCTTAAAGCAATATGTAGTTATTGCATGTAATAAATAATTCTTATTTTTTTGGACATAGTTTATATTATGTATTTTTTTTTCTTGTTTGGACATATGTATATTGCATATGTTAATGGATATTCCATTATTTTTGAGCAGATTTTTGAGTTTTTCATGTTTTGTATATGCATATTATTATGCATATTTCTCTAGTTTTTTGTGCATATAAATCCGGGCCCTATTCATTACCAATATACACAGAGGTTCGTGGAGGAGGGTGGGGGTGGGGTGGGATCAGCCAGCCACAAATCAACTTTTAAAATTTGTGTCTATCCAGGAGAAGGTGGGGCCAAACCAGCATACTTGTGTGGATGGGGGCTAGCACCTCTTTTATATGCTATGCCACTGAATACATATAAGTAAATTATTTTTCAGCGCGGATCACAAATAATTTCTATAGTTCCCACTTTTAAGCCAGCACACATGAAAAGACTTTTTATGAGCTTCAGGGTAAGAAAATTCTGATATCATTAAAACTTATTTGTTAACTGCTTTTATTTTGCTATTTTTAACTCATATAAAGGTTCCTTTAAAAGCAAAAAAGCATATTGTTCTGATTAGTTGATTTTCGAGAAAGTGCAGTTTGGATTAACTAACAGAGAGACTTTCTATAAAGTAAAATACTGCAACAGTATTCACAGAGGATGCTCATTAATTTGAACTTGAAGGTTCTCAGAGAAAAGTTTGATTTATCAGATGTTAAGAGAAAATATAATTTTTTGAGTTTACCACTGAAGAAGAAAAATTTCCTAGAATATCACATAAGGGGCACAGCCTTACAGATTTTGTTAAAATAGTATTCCTGATCTGTGAAAATTTTGATGCAGCAGTTTAAATGTTTTCTGTGAATAATGCAAATCTAGAGTTTTGTGCACATTAGACACGAGTAAATATGATATTTTATAAACCATACATTTGGCATGATTTACTCTTTTTGGGGTTTATTTTTTCTTAAAATTTTCTTAATTTTTTGAGTTTCTTTTTTAAAATTTAGCATTACCTTTAGGGTCAGTCCATGCGAAATCATCCAGAAAAAATAAAATTTGTTGCTCGATATTTTTGATGAAAATGGAGGTTCACAGAAAACCTCATAACTTTGTTACTGAGTTTTTTAATTATTTAAAAATCATTATAATCAGAAGGAAATAATCTACATTTTTGCTAATTAGTACTTTTTTCTACAACTTGAAGAAGTTACTGAAAAACACTAAAAATTTCATTTGTCAATGAAGAAAATGCTGTTTTTGACATGAAAATTTCAATAGAAGGAAATAAGACTCACCTTAATAATTGCATTCCTAAATAGATACAAGAGATTACTACTCCCAGGGAAAGTATGAGTAATTAGAAGCTATTCCTTTTTTAAAAATAATTAGTCAAACATGGCCATTTTGTAAAAAATTGCTAAGTTTGCAGTTAAATAATTAAAAAGGGACTGAATGAAAAATTATGAAATTCTGGCTGGAAAGTCATCTTATATGTAGAAGTAGGTGATCTAAATTTCATGAGTGATATCAGGTTGCTTTCAGAGATACAGGGTCTCAAAAGTGATGTCGGAATCACACTTATGAACAGACATTATTGCAGCCAAGAACAGTCTCTTCAGTAAAAAATTAATTCTGTTTATAATTTTCATAAAATCTGTATATCTTTTTAGCGATGGTATATGTCTTTCCCTGTATCTGTTTGAAATAAATAATTTAATTTGAGGTAACAGAAAAAATAAAACTGAAATTTCATCTTTTAGCTTCTCCTTGATAATATAAGTACGCTCAGTCATTGTTGTAAATTCGAGAGGGGGTAAGCTTTGAAACACTTTGCTTACTGGAACCCAAACAGTATCTTTTTTGACATTTTAAATGATGTTCTAGGTCCACATGGGTGAAAAAAATGGATTGTGAGGTCATTCTTTTCTTCGTTTGTGTCCAAAACTTTTCCAATCCACCACTCTTTTTCATACATGCATGCAACATAGTCATTCTTTTGAAATGATAAGGAACTTTCACGTATTTTTGAGATACTTTGATCGTCATATTGTTGGCATATAAATGTTACAAAGCAGTTGGCATATAAATGATATCCCCTGGTACCAGGTAAGGTACCAGGGGACCTGGGACCAGGGTACGTGGTAAAAAATTAATTCTGTTTATAATTTTCATAAAATCTGTATAACTTTTAGCAATTGTATATGTCTTTCCCTGTATCTGTTTGAAATAAATAATTTAATTTGAGGTAACAGAAAAAAAAAAAAAAAACTGAAATTTCATCTTTTAGCTTTTCACTGATATTATAAGTACGTCTAGTCATTGTTGTAACTTTGAGAGGGGGTAAGCTTTCGAAGCATTTTGCTTACTAGAACCCAAACTGTATTATTTTTTGACACTTTAAATGATGTTCTAGGTCCACTTGTATGAAAAAAATATATTGAGAAGTCTTTGTTTTATTCGTTTGTGTCCAAAACTTTTCCAATCCACCACTCTTTTTCATAAATACATGCAGCATAGTTCATTTTTTTGAAATGATGAAGAACAATATTTAAAAAAAAAAAGTTAAGGTTGAAGGTAAAATAATTCAAGAAATATAGTGATTTGTCAAATGAAGATTAGACTCTGCTTAAACTTAAGAGTCGCCAAAGAAATAGGCACTATTTGTCACTATCATAAGTATAAATATCTTGTTAAGTTCCACCACATTTTTAGAAAGAAATGTTGCGATCCATTATGCATTCATAAAAAGCATGTTAAAAATGGATTGAGAAAAATTCTTTTTGAACACCTGTCCAAGACAACAAATTTTCCTGTTGACTTAATCGCTGGTAAATCTTTGTGTCCCAATTGTGCAATAAAAATTTTTGTTCAAAAATCTGATGAAAACCAAAGTGAGTATGATTCAGCATATGATCCTGA
The DNA here is from genome assembly GCA_038373885.1 of Cheiracanthium punctorium. Taxonomy (NCBI): domain Eukaryota; kingdom Metazoa; phylum Arthropoda; class Arachnida; order Araneae; family Cheiracanthiidae; genus Cheiracanthium; species Cheiracanthium punctorium. Next base: position 65,483 of record JAWZYV010014571.1, on the reverse strand, counting down.
GTCATATGCATTGATAAATGATGCAGCTTTAGGCAGTGTTAACACGCTAATAATAAAAAATTATAAAAATAAAAAGAATTTTGTAAATGTCAGCTCTCATATCAGTGACTTTGGAATGAAAGCAGAATGGAATTTCTTTACCTCTGCACACGGAAAAAATGCTTGCGATGGAATAGGGCGAACCACGAAAAGGGAACTCACAAGACTATCCTTACAGAGACCGTACAATAGCCAAATTTTAACTCCAAAAGACTTGTTTGACTGCTGCTCAGAAAAAAATTTGGGAATTATTTATTGCTATGTTTCAGCAGAGGAAGTACAAGAAAATGAGAAAACACCAAACAAAAGATTTTAGTTCTGCGACAGAATTTCTGGTACCAGGGGATATCATTTATATGCGAACTGCTTTGTAACATTTATATGCCAACAATATGACGATCAAGTATCTCAAAAATACGTGAAAGTTCCTTATCATTTCAAAAGAATGACTATGTTGCATGCATGTATGAAAAAGAGTGGTGGATTGGAAAAGTTTTGGACACAAACGAAGAAAAGAATGACCTCACAATCCATTTTTTTCACCCATGTGGACTTAGAACATCATTTAAAGTGTCAAAAAATGATACAGTTTGGGTTCCAGTAAGCAAAATGCTTTCGAAAGCTTACCCCCTCTCAAATTTACAACAATGACTGGATGTACTTATAATATCAGTGAAAAGCTAAAAGATTAAATTTCAGTTTTTTTTTTCTGTTACCTCAAATTAAATTATTTATTTCAAACAGATACAGGGAAAGACATATACCATCGCTAAAAAGATATACAGATTTTATGAAAATTATAAACAGAATTAATTTTTTACTGAAGAGACTGTTCTTGGCTGCAATAATGTCTGTTCATAAGTGTGATTCCGACATCACTTTTGAGACCCTGTATCTCTGAAAGCAACCTGATATCACTCATGAAATTTAGATCACCTACTTCTACATATAAGATGACTTTCCAGCCAGAATTTCATAATTTTTCATTCAGTCCCTTTTTAATTATTTAACTGCAAACTTAGCAATTTTTTACAAAATGGCCATGTTTGACTAATTATTTTTAAAAAAGGAATAGCTTCTAATTACTCGTACTTTCCCTGGGAGTAGTAATCTATTGTGTCTATTTAGGAATGCAATCATTAAGGTGAGTCTTATTTCCTTCTATTGAAATTTTCATGTCAAAAACGCCATTTTCTTCATTGACAAATGAAATTTTTACAGTGTATTTTCAGTAACTTCTTCAAGTTGTAGAAAAAAGTACTAATTAGCAAAAATTTAGATTATTTCCTTCTGATTATAATGATTTTTAAATAATTAAAAAACTCTTAAAAGTAAAAAAAGTCATGAGGTTTACTGTGAACTTCTATTTTCATCAAAAATCCCTCGTGTTGCCACCTAAAAATGGACCACCAAAAAAAAAAAATACTAAGGGCCTAAATTTTTTTGAACACTTATTTTGAACTCCCAATATACTGGTTAATTAATTGACAAAAAATATCGAGCAACAGGCTCTGGATGATTTCCCATGGACTGACCCTTTACGAGCATGAAGGCTGTATGTAAATGAGGCAATGATCAAAATACTATACATGTTAGACTCTATATAGCAGTGGTAGTCAACGTGGTCCCACTGCAAATTAGTGGATGTTTCAGTTTTCATGGTTGGTGGTAGAGGCTTAGAGTAATTAATAAAGCAGCTTCCTATTTTCTTTAAAGAAAAATTAACTGACTTTTTAGAATAAATATATTAAAATGGACATTTATGAAAGTACTGTTTAAAAAAGTTTCATAAAGTTATTTAAAAACATTGTTTTTTTTATGTTTTTATAAAATTCCTTAGTCTTTATATTTTATTATTAGTCTTACTGCTTCCCTAGAATATAAATCATTACTTTGGAACAGGTGGATGGTTAAAAAAATTTGTGGCTAGCAGATACAGAAGTGAGAGACATAAAAATGTTGGTTATTTCTAATACAGAGTAATGAAATTTTTTTACCAATGTCTGTATCAGTTTGACAGGATGCATCTCTTCTAACACTCCAATACTTTGTAGCACTTTTAAGCATATCATCAACTATAAATAAATAAAAAGATAAATAAGTATATACATTAAGTGAAACAAGAACTTTCAACAAGTTACAGGTAGCAAATATCTTAAAAAAACAACTAGGAAATTTTCCAGAATGTTTTAAATAAACATCCATCTTCTAATATTCTTTTTTAATTTTTTACAGAAGTGCACAAGAATTATTTGAGAACACACAAATATTATTTCTGCGTGAATATAAATAATAATAAAATTGGGTCAGCATAAGCAAGTTCTCAGATTTATTTTTTTGTAAAATGTTGAAACAAAGCAGACTATGCTATGAACATTTTCAGTTGATTATTATACACGTTCAAAATATGTATTACATTACATCACGGAACACGTATTTTGTCCCGGTTGACAGATATTATAGCTAAGCCCTTGCCATTAAATAAAAATTCCTCTCATTCATTTACAAAACAATTACACATCTAAATATGTATACAATCCCTCCATTAAAAAAATCCAATTAGTAGTACATACATTAAAGAGGTGATGTAGTAAATTTGAGAATTATATCCTAAAAACTGTCAGAGATGATTATGATATGCAGACTAAAAACCATTTTTCAATGGCTTTTGACGGGAAAAAATAGAACAAAGGGAACATAGATGATTGCATTTCAGGGATCGTAAAGAAATGACACTTGTGTCATTTCCACTCTACTCTAGCAGTAAATGTTTACTTTAAATTCCTGTATAGTCCCTGATCACAGTTATTTAATGATATCATTGAGACATTTTATGATGAAAAGTGGGAATAATGTACATTGCATCTTTAGTATATGTGGCACATTTTACTAACTGGTAATTTTTTTGTATGGGGGTTGTATAAAAATTCAAAAAGTCTAACTTTTTGAAAATTAACGAGAGGAATCTTTAGTTAATGGAGTCATATTCCTGACCATATTTTGAATTTTTTTTTAAATTAACACTGTCTACTTATCTCTAATAGATGAAGAATTAAAGCTCGTTAACTTTTTTTGGAACACTTTGTATATGTAGACAATATAGACAGTTTCGGAAGTGTTTCACAATTTTATGATCGAGGCACACAAAACATTTTTCTTTTACTGTCTTCATAACTAACCTATTCTGAACCCATGAACATCATTCTCAGGAGTCCTCCAGAAGGGAAGAGATTAATAGTTTCTCCAACTTTATTAGTAATGCAAGCTAACTAAAAAGGAAGATAAACAGCCCCTGAGATTAAGCATGCACATTCAATGTGGTTTAGATGTGAACCCAGGATTAAGCTACAGTCGCTTTTTCTCAAAACAATAAAGAAAGTATCTGAAATATGAAAGAAATAGAAGCCACTTTTGCTAAAATGCAGGGGAAAAAAAATTAATTAAATATTGGTGCTTTGAAGGAATTGTGTGCAGATTTGGGTTACTCTTTACTCGGATGTCTAAATGTGATTTCCGATGTCAGTTATGAAAGTTCTGACTGAATACAGAATATGGAAGCTGCTATGATATCAGTAATTGAAGAAGAAATATTAGAGCATGCTTAACAAACGTATGTACTTTGCCTATAACGTATTTTTTATGCCAAAGACAAAAATAAGATTTTGCATTTCTTAAGCATTTTAATTTCCTTGTTCTCGGAAATTTTAGTGCCTTCAAAAATACAAGTTGTCAGTTTTCAGATTCTCTAGCGAGATGAATTGTGTATGAATGAAAGGAGCTATCTTTTATCTTTTTCCCCTGCTAAGTAGGGCTAAGAACAAGACAATGTTTTTTATTTGTCATTCATCAATGTAAATGCCTCCTGAAAAGCCCTATCTATAATGATTCTGATGATAGTGAAGAAGAAACAGAGGAGCCTATACCAAGCATACCGGACGCATTAAATACAGAAAAACATTATCACAATTTTTTGAATGCCGCATTGATGATGCAGAGACTCTACAAAAGTCTATTATGGATATCCAAAACGGCATTCTTAGAGTAGCATCTGCCCATTTAAAACAAAAGAAAATTACAGATTATTTATCTCAATAAAAATTGTAAGTAATAAAGAATTTTCTCTCTTTAATTTAAATTTTTAAAAATCAGACCCATTTAAAATACATATTACAATGATGAAATTATAAACCAACTTTCTTTTTTTGTGTAATACTGATTCTTACCGGCGGTACTACTTATAACATACTACTTTTTTAGGTCCCGTGAAAGTACGTTATAACCAGTGTCTATTGTATTATATGTTATAAGTGCCCACTAAACACAGGAGACTGTGAAACTGGTTTTAGCACCTTGGAACCTGAGATTAGAAATAGAATTAAATTATGCCATGTTATCAACATTTTCATGATAAAAATTGAAGGCCCAGGTGGGAAAAGTTTTAATTTTGACAAAGCTTTCCAGAAGTGGGAAGTTTAAAACAAAGAAAAATCCTGAGTTTTAAACCTAAGTGTTTTGAATAAAAATAAATTTAATTACAGTAGGTGCCGCTTAATGTTATCGCAGATAATGTTATCATTCGTTTAATATTATCAGAATAATGAAGTCCCGAACGAACATGCTAAAAATATGTTTTTGTAATCAAATCCTTCGTTTATTGTTATCACTTTTGCCTACCATTTTCCATTTTTTTCTTTCCCCATTCTGTAACCAAAAGTGGATGCGTTTTGTCGGCCAATGTAGGGATTTCGAGTTTGGGCATGTGGCAGGTGGCGATTTCCTTACCTCCCCCCCCCCCCCCCTTCCCTTCATTCAGTTTTCACAACTGACGCATCCAAAACAACGTGACCTTTTGTAGACTGGAAAAATAGGTTCCGCTGTGTCTCCTTATTCGCTCCTGTCGTTGTTCTTGTTCTTTTCGTGAGCAAGTCATCCCGCCTATTAAAAGTTATAGAATTTTTTCTCATTGTCCAGTTAAAACTTACTGCACTTTCAAGGATTTTAGCAATGTTGAAAAAACGTAATTATTTAACAATTAAGGACAAAATTCACATTTTGAAGCGCTTTGATAATTTACCTAAGATGAGTCAAAGAAATGCTGCTGCTAATCTAAACATTTCTCAGCCACTACTCTGTAAAGTTCTAAAGAATCGAAACGAGATTGAAAACAAAGCAAAGCTTAACGAAAATTTGAACTGTAAACGAAAACGTTCTGGGAAAGATGAAGAAGTGGAATCTGCTTTGAAACTGTGGATTGCCAATGTTAGGGAAAAGGATGCACACATAAATGGTCCTTTAATGGGACACAAAGCTGAAGATCTCGCATCTAAGATGGGCAAAAAAAAAATTTCATCGCAACGGACGGGTGGTTTAATAGCTGGAAAAAAAGAGAGAACATTGTGTTTAAACACACACACGGAGAAGCAAAGGATGCTGAATTTCCAGCTGCAAATAAATGGATTTCTGAAGAATGGCCTAAGATAATTGCCGATTATGCCCCCCAGAATATCTACAACACAGATAAAACTCGACTCTATTTTTGTGCCTTGCCAGAACATACGTATCTCTTCAAAAACGAGAACTCTAAGGGGTGCAAAGTTTCAAAAGAACGTATAACTGTTCTTTTGCGAGCACAACTAGACAAAAGAAAAAACTTTGTTATTGGAAAAACAAAAAGCCAAGATGCTTCAAGGATGTTAAGAAATTGTCTGTGGATTATGCTGCAAATAAAACAGCATGGATGACAGCTGATCTAGTCACCGAATGGCTTGCTAAGTGGGACAAAGAATTGGATCACAGTATCGTTCTACTCATCGATAACTGTCGTGTCCACGATGTAAATGTTACATTGAAGCATATCAAAATTATTTTCTTACCTGCAAACACTACAGCAATTATCCAACCATGTGACCAAGGAATAATTCGTGCGATGAAAGCCTATTACCATGGAGAAATGCGTGTTAGAGTTTTGGAAAGTATGGAAGGTAGCTCAATGCAAATGCATTAGCAAAGAAGGCTAATCTCCTTCAGGCCCTCCATCTTTTGACAATGTCTTGGGATTGAGTATCCGAGAAAACAATTCAAAACTGTTTTTCACATGTGGACAAGCGGACGAAGGTATGAATGATGTATCGGAATTCAATGAAGCCGAACTCATACCATCCGACATAACTGAAATTGACTTTTCTGAATGGATGTCTATAAATGAGAACAATCAAGTGGCTGTGACAATGACTGATGAAGATGTATGCCAAACTGCATCTTATTCCATTGAGGCAAATGCTGAAAAATCATCAGATGAAGATGAAACCAATGTGGAAAACATCCAGAATCCTCCAAGTGCTACTGAGATGAGAGAGGCACTCCATGTATTGAGACTTGGGGTGCAACACAGAAGCACTGCTGAGGACTTTCGAGAAGAGTACAGGTATGAAAGTTTTATCAATAATTTGCTGAGACAAAAAACGAGGCAGACAACGTCAGAAGACTTTCTAATTACTCCTGTTAAATTTTAATTAGTTTACCTATATATGCTATCACTGCTTTTTTGTAGAAGTTTCTTTTAAAGTGGTTCTGGTAGCTGGAACACTAATTGAATTTAACGATTTGTTTAACATATCATTTGAATTAATCTTTACTTAAATTTGTACCTGCACAAATAAATGTTACTTAGTGCATAATAAAATTAAATTTTTGTGTTTCCTTATACTTTTCGTTTATTGTTATCAGTCGGTTATTGTTATCAAATACCGTCTGTCCCAAAGTGATTACATTAAGCGGCGCCTACTGTATTTGTCTTTTAATTGTATTAATCCTTTGTGCTGTTTATTTTCATATATATTTTATCAAACTGCTTAAAAATGCTGTTATCATCAACATTTAGGCATAAATTGATATTTTAGCATTTTGCTAAAGCTTTTTTTCTCCATTTTCACTTTTTTGCTAAAGGAGTTTCTTCTCTAGCCTAAACCCTGTATGAACCTTACACTACCAACACTATTAAAATTATATTAGAGATATTTTATATATTTATATTAGTGGTATTGTTAATGTTCTCTTCATAAGCACATGCTTATTCATGCATGAATTTTTAGCGTTTCTGATTTTTGAGGGCCACAAAAAGTTTGCAACTGGTCCTTTTCAAACAAAAGGCTGGTCCTGGGTCAGGCTTGACTTTCAGATAAGCATGGAAAAAAGAGGCTTTCAGTATTTGCGACAGCGAGAAACTAACTGTACAGTAAAAGAACAAATTTGAAGAAACTTATGAAAATTTGAATTAATTTTAGATTGATAATGATTTATCATTATAAATATTATTACACACAAACACACACATATATATACATTATGTATAAAAATAGGTACCGTGCGTTAACTTTCAAAAAGCTATGCTTTTTAATTTTTATACGACCTCTGTAGAAAAGAATTCCCAATTAGTAAAATGTGACCCATACACTAATGAGGTAATGTACAAAATTTCAGGCTTTCATCATAGAATATGTCAGAGATATTGTTAAATAACAATTATTGGGGATTTTATATGATTTTGAATGTAAACATTGCTAGAGTGAAAAAAATGTATTATCTTTTGTAATTTCTTTACAACCCCTGAAATGCTGTTATTCAATATCATTTTTTCCCTTCGAGAGCCATTGAAAAGGGGTTTAAGGCAACACCGAAACCTAACACTTTTTAGAATATAATCCTAAAATTTTGTGCATCACCTTCGTGCAGCAGTTCTCAACCTTTTTGACTTCGCGCCCCCCTCTCCCAACAAAGGCTAACTTACGGTGGCATCCTCCCCCCTCACATTTTTCAGCATACATTCAGTTTTTTAATCTTTAACAATGAACATTTTGTGGAATTTTCTACAAAATAATGTTATCAGTAAAGTTTTAATGAACATTTTAAGCAAAAATGAACATATTTATGAGTAAAAATGAAAATAAATAAGATGATATTTTTTAAAAACATGCAACACTACTTGCACTTTGGTTTCTCGCACCCCCCTGGAAATGCTCTGCATCCCCCTTGGGTGTCGCGCCCCACAGGTTGAGAAACGCTGCATTAGTGTATGGGGCATATTTTACTAAATTGGAATTTTTTTTGTACGAGGATTGTATAAAAATTTAAAAGAGGCAAGTTTTTGAAAGAGAGAAATTTTTTTGTAGTGTAATCTTTTTCCAACCTTATTTTGAACATTTTTTCAATTTATATTGCTCACTTATCTCTAATAAAGAATTAAAGCCCCTACTACCTCTTTGGGACACCCTGAACATACATATACATATTACAGTAGTCCATGGTTGTTGCATGACGAGGGTGCCGTGAAAAAATTCTAATTACCTTAAGGGTGTCGGAACTTTAATAAGTTTGGGAACCCCTGAGATATGGTATAAAGCATTACTACTTTATTAATTCTTTTCCCAATTTCGCATCCTATTTTATGCATAAAATGTTGTTTAAACACTTAAAGAAGCATTCTGCTTCGATACTCACCTTTGTCTATTTGTATTTCATCACACTTCAAAGAGCAGATGACAGTAAGAACTCCTGATGGCAAGAATTCTGATTCTCTATTGATCACTTCTGATCTTCCTATGGCTTTTGATCTTCCCCATCCTTCATCTTTCTCATCAAATGTTTTCTTGTCTTCGTTCAGTATATCTTCCCTACCGCCTGTCTTCTTTATAAAGAGACTGTAAGTTACAGATACAGGAGGGCCTGTATCTCCTCTCGTGATATACACCCCAATAAATCCTTCTGAGGAATTCTCTTTCTCGCCATTTGGAAAAACTTCAATGTACCAGGATGAGTTGCAGAAGTAAAATATTTGGCTTCGATAACATTTATCCACCTCTGCAGACAGTGATAGAAAGTCAGCAATCTCCCATTCAATGTTCAATGGATTTCTTTCACCTTTCAGCTGACCTACAATTGTTTTGTTCGACATGGTGATTGATAATGCAGTCTTATCCTAGAAAAAAGCCAAGAAATGAGAAAAATTAGTATAACTCTATAGCAAGAGCAAATAGATTTTTTTTTTTTTTTGAGGGAGTGAAGGAGGGGGGGGGGAAGCAATATTGTTTTATATATTTCTTTTTTAAGTGCATTTGAATTTATAAAAACAAAACTATCTTTTGTAGCCTACACTTAATTTGATCGGGGCTACATGGCCTTATTCTGTAACCATCTGTAACCATGTTGCGGACCATCAAACATGGTAAGTGCCCTGGGCATTTTGTGAAAAAAATCTCATGTAGACACTAAATAACTTCTTTGTACATCTATTGAATCATAAATACTTTTGATATTTCATCTAAACTTATTTAATTCTAAATTGAGTAACAAAACTTTTACAATATTAAACTTTAATGATTTTTTGCCAAATATATGAGCTATCACCAAGCAGGGTTCAGTTTAAAAGTAAAGCTTGAGATTTAAAAAATTTCGTAGTAGCCAGTGGCTTCCACAAAGTTCAGTGGCCACTTTAATATTGTTAGTGGCCATAATTTTTGGTACTCCTTTAATTTTCGATTTCGATGCTCCTACTTCTCCTTGCTATATCTGCAATTTGTTATATAGTCTTGATAATAAATAGGAGTAAGTAGGGGTAAAATGAACAATCTAAACAAAGTAGACAACAATATAAAATGCATTGCTTTGTTGAGATGCTGATTTTTGTTCATTCACATCATAAACAATATTACTAAACTAATTTAATTGATTTGGCGGTATATTTTTAGTATATTATGTCAACACTCATCATTCTTATGTTCCATAGAGTTTCAAGTTAGACACGCGATGGAACATAAAATTTTACTTGCTGCAGCATTTTTGTGTTTCAAAGGTCTAGAAATCTTGATGATATCGCAATTTTTTGTTACAAGTAATGTACAGACAGAAGTATTTTTATGTATATAGACAAAATTAGTGCCCATTACTAAAAGCAATACTTTTATACGAGTGGTGCAGACCGTCAATTTACTTTAGTTAAAAAAAATTCAAATTTAACATCCAGAAAAAGTCACAAATTTCTCGATTTACAGACGAATTTTTCAAAACAATGCAAATTTTCGATTTGGAAAATGACCATAAACATTTAGTTTTCGATCCATACCTTTTATATTGTTGGTATCATCAGCAATATTCAAAATGTATGCATAATACTTAGAAATAGTCCGTAATAGGAAGAGAGCCAGTTAAGCTGGGACGTGTCCACGGAAAAAAATATGTATACATGAAGTGCACACCAATAAAACCAATAGAATACCAATAAAACATATAAGGAGCAACAGTAGCTCGCATAATGCATGCCGACAACAGCTTTTTTAGTGACAAAAGGTCTCTAATATTATTGTTGTATAGTAGTTTGGCAAGTACATATTTATGTCAACATATGACTGTCTAAATTTCGATAATAAAGACCCTGGAGAGTAAGAATTTGCCTCTCTTGACTAAGTTTTTAATTTCTTAACTAACGATATCAGACTAATGCGCACCAGCTAGGTGAAAGATGCAGTGAAAATGTACCTCCCAGGCAGGCGTTTTTGCCATCTTTCTGACGACAAACGATAGTAATCTCGTGATCGGTAAATTCATTTTTGTGGAAAAGACGCAAAACAGATCCAAATTTTCTTTGTATTGCTTCCCAGTTCACTCCCCCCCACCCACCCACCCTTTGTTTCTTCATCCATCCAAAATTACTCTGCGTCACTTTGGACATATTCTGCTTTAAGCTCGGTACCCATCCCCAGAATTGTGCTCTAGCTTACAAAAAAGTCAATTTGGCAGGTAGGTCGCCAGTATTGGCAATAGACCCGCAGTTTTATAGTTGCCAGGAGTCATTCTACAGTCGCCAATGGCGATCGCTAATCTCAAGCTTTATTTAAATGATTAATTTTTGCCGCTTAATTTGGGAATATTTTGCCAAAAGTCACCAAGCTTGGTTAAGGCTTGTGAGATTTGGGGCATATCCAAAACAGTGATTGATTAAGGCATAGGGGCACATGTAGGTTTCATACAAAAATCTAATCTTTTTCTTCTTTATTTCACAAATTTTTTTTACTAATCATAATCTTATGCCTAATCTCTTCAAATATATGCACTTAAATATTAGGAGATGTGACAACATCTTTTGTAAAAAGATATTTTAAAACTTACAAAAATTGTCCACATGTGCCCCTACATGGGGTACATTTGGACATGCTTGGGGCATATTTGGAATAACAGATTTTCACATTAACATTAGTAGATAACATTATCAACAATTTAAAATAACAAAGATAAATGACTTGAAATCGCATAAGTTGGAAATGTTCACTGGGTACAATATATTTTTTGCTATAAATAAGCACAGTAAAGTATTTTACTTATGTTTTATAATCCTAAGAAAAAAAAAAGACTTTTAAAGAAAATATATGTATTCTAGTGATGTTCTATGATTGTCATGGTTTGAGTCACAGTTTTTTACCTAAACAAAAAGAAATTTGCTTTAAATTGTGGTGCATGTTTTAATAATTGAAACAAAAAAAGGCAAAATAATCAAATACTCATACATAAAACCTCTCAAAATTTCATACTAAGTTTTACAAACACACACATATATATATATATATATATAAATTCCTATTTCTCTTATAAGAATCTAAATTGACCAGAAATGTTAAGTTTGCTGCTACATGTTTATTTCCTGCTATTATAATTGAAGGTGGAAGTTTAGTTAATATGCCCCTTTTTTCTCACTGGTTGACTGATCTGTCTTACCTGGAAGATTGAAAACATTTTGCTCTCCAACTTTCTTTTACTATAAGTATTTGACTTCATACTCACAAGAGTCTATTTTTTAAATTCGTCCAATGTATAATAAATCAATTTTGACTTTGTATTGAATTTTACTAGAACAAAGTTGTTTATTTCAAGGGACTCATCATCTAAAAGCACCTTTCACTACACGAGGTCATCATCTGATTTAGATTTTACTCCATTATCTTATTCAGAATGTGATTTGATCTGACTGACCATGTATCCATTCCACCATACCAATCTTAATTGTTTTTTTAATTATTATTACCCGAAATCAAACTTTCTTTTTCTTATGAATGCTTCTTTTCTTTCTTTGCTAAATCTAGCTTCTCCCTTTTTGCTATAGTGATTTGCTCAATTCTTTCCTTTTCTGGAGTATCTATGTAAATTCTAAATTTTCCTTTTCATGTAGATTGTGCTTTTTTCTTGGTGGAGCTTTATTTAGGATTGAAACAAATCCAGTATAACTTACTTTTAAGCTTCAAAACTGCTTGATTGACATAACTGGAAGAATTTCACTACTACTTGTTTAAAATTTTCCTGGAAAATGGATTATAGTGTTCCCAACTAAATATAATTATTTTATAATTTTCATATTTTTTTAAGTTAGGGAAAACTGAGTTCTCCATATGTGCCCCCCTCTCCCCTACGTCTTTTCATAAATTGAAAATATCATAGATCTTTATGTATTGAAAATCTTTTGGGTGACCCTGTAAATAAATTACCCAATCAACTGCAATCAAACTTGGAGCTGCACTGCACAACTAGACACTATAACAGTTTTAAATACAAAACTTCAATATTGTACAGCTAAAAGTTATGCAAGATGCCCATTCTTGGTACCAAAATTTCTCAATATATTGGAAAACTTCGCCAAGATCCATGACAGTTGGAGAGATTTTGGGAATGCGCTAGGGTTGCATTGATTTAAATCAACTCATTTTTAAAAAATATTTATGGAGAGAAGTATAATAAGAGAAATATTTTTTAATGTATATTTTGGAAAAGAATAAAAGCGAGAGTGGGGTCAAAAAGTAATATAGGTCAATTCTAATATTTTCTATTTAATGCATGACATATATGATGGCAGAGAAATGAGTTAAAATGTGTTTGTGATATGATGGATAACATGTTTTTTGTTGCTTAGAGTAAAAAGTTGTTCTGTTAAGTTTTTTATTTCTAAGTATTGTCTTTCTATTATGAAACTCATGAAGATATTATTTTTCTGTTGCATGGTAGCTTTAAGAAATGCTGTTTGGAATGTTATGCCAAATATATTTTTATTTTCAGTAATATGAACTTATTTATTACAACCAGTTGCGCAGAGAGGGGGAAGGAACAGGGGAAAAATCCCCAGGGTCCCACCTTATGAAGGGGCCCACTTTTGCTGTTTATATATAATACTTAAATGTTGCCAATTTTGAAAAAAAGTAAAATACAAATTAAATCCTTGGAAGTTTCAAATTAATTTTTGAACGAAACTGCAAAAATACAGACAGCATAACCTACAAACTAACGAGGAGTGTTAGTGATCGAGTCTTCTTTGTCAAGAAAAATAGATGGTGTTAATTAACAGTTTGCCATGACTAAAGCTAAAAAAGCTTAATTTAACAAGATTTTTTTTTTCAAGACGCATAGTTTAATTATGGAAGAAAAGGCATAGCCGGAGGAGAGACTATGGGTCCACTCAACCTCCAAAATATTAAATTTTTGTTTAAAAATGTAAAAGATCAAGACTTTCTCTGAGAAATTCTGAACTTTACCCTTTTTTGGTATCTCAAATTCTTTATCAGCTGTCTGGTTGAATGGAAGCATGAATAACAATATTAATTTTTTTAATACAGAGGAAACATGCCACGCAAAAATGTTGTTACTGTTTCAAGTACAGTTTTTCTATGGAGGTGATGAAACCTTCAAAACAAAATGTTGGTATTTTTTAGAGCATGGGTGTTTATCACACACAAAATATAATACTTTTAAATTAATAAATTATATAAATTATTTTCCAATTACTTATTAATTTAAAGTTTCTTTAAATGATTACCAATTTTAATAAAGTGTGAATGATTTGAATTTGAAACCACAGAAGCTGGCTTGGTCTACGACACCTGCGGAGTAAATTTAAAACAAACTGGGGGGGGGGACATTTTATGGAAGCAAGCCAGCTAGACTTATCTCACACAGGAGTTCTGGCTTACAGATGTCCCTTTACATATACAGTCAACTCCCGCTAATCCGCGAAATATTTCAAATGTAATTGCCGCTCAAAATGTAAACAAACAAGTTTGTTTACATTTTGAGCGGCATTTGACTGGTAGTATTACTGTAATAGAAGTTATTTGATTGGCTGAATGTTATAAAGACATTTATTAATGGTTTTCCACAGGTATTTGAAGTAAATAATTTCATATATTTGAGCATATTATCATGTAATTAAACATACAAAAACTTATATGCTAAGTTGCATGTGTTCAGGCAGTGAATGGATGTAAATAACGAACTCCAAAGCAATGCATCGTCTAATCACATCGCTTTACTCTTACATCGAAAACGATTTGCTCTATGAGAGAGAGAGAAACTCGCGAGACGATCATAAAGATTGACCGTTGCAATTAAAATTGGGTGAAAATATGTAAAATGTTTAACTTTAAACGCAAACCGCGATTTGGCAGACGACACAACAGTTACGCAATTTTCCGATTCTCCCCCTACCTCACCCTTTTGATCTTCTGTCTAGCGATTTATTATGCAACAAAAACTTTCTCCACATAACTGTAGTTCTGTAGGAAGAAAGAAAGAAAAGCATAAACAGACCACATGGCCTTTCTCTTTGTTTATATTTAGCTGCCAGAGGAGCACATGCAAAAATAATGAATCATCAGCACTTGAAATGTAATGCACGTGTGTGTGTGTGTGAAAAGGATAACATTCTTTTCTTCTTTAGAGCTTATATGATAGCATAGAATATTTTTACATTAGGAGAAACCGAAAATTACCTCACACACAAGATCTGAAATTAATGTAATTCTGAGATATCAAATATACAGATGATGCATCATATGTCCCCCCCCCCCCCTCGTGAGCGACCATTGAAATTCCTCCCTTTCTGATTGAGCTTGTTTATTTTATAATAGATATATATTTAGTTAAAAACGGCCTTTTAAAGAAATTAAAAACAACAACAACTGCCCTTAAAAAAAAAGAATGTTTGTTTGTTGAAAAACTTCCAGATTTGGGGTCTCTTTAAACATTTTGCAAAAGCAATCATTTGTCAGTGACCAAGAGTTACTGACAATTAGAAGGCTTCAGGACAAAATTTCTGAAGAAAAATTAAAATCTCTTAAACAAATTACAATCACTGCAATGTTTGAAAAAATGAAAAATAAATAAAAATTTAGAGATAATTTATCCTTTTAATTTTGTATTAGTAATTGTATTTAATATTAAATAAAATAGTGTTTTAGTTCAGCAGTATAAATATTTTCTTTCATCTGTCCTTTAGTAAATTCTCTAAATTTAATTGTATTATTTATTGTATTTATATTGACATTTAATTGTGTTTTTATTCAATAGCATATGCATTTTATTTCATCATTTCCTATTTGTTTACAGTAAATTGACTATAATTTAAAGGGAAATTCTAAATGTAAAAATGTAAAAAAAAAAAAAATGACCTATAATCCGCACAACCCTTGGTCCCAGCGAGTGCGGATTAGAGGGAGTTGACTGTATATGCAAGAGGTGATTGCACAGTGGTGTGTTATTCTAAAGTCCAAGACACAGACTCAGTTCCATAAGAAGTCCATAAATTCTACATAGTCTGCTTCTTGCTAGTTAGCTCTTTAGGACTCTCAGAAATATAAATGATTGATGTAATAAGAGATCAAAAGGATTTCTGGGCAGCAAAGGGACCCTAAAGATTTTATCCCCAGGGCCCTACCTTGGCTCCCTGTGCCTCTGATTGAAACTGCTCCATGAAGCTGTCATAGTTGCCCAAGGTTGGAACAATTGTAACATTGCACAAATTATATACATAAAAATTCTACTCGTGTCAAAAGTAATTCTAAAATTGCATTCATGCAAAGTTTCTGTAATGTCTAGCTTTTATTTGCATTAAGTTATGTAAATATTGATAAAAATGTGCATTGCTCTACACAACACAGTATTACAAGCGTTGCTCTACACAAAAAGAAAATATATATTTCACTAAATTGGCGTAACTAAATTACTTTTCATATCTTTATTTTTGAGAATATCAACAAACTAGATTTTAAATACCGCATTTACTTGTGTGTAGCGCACACCCCATACTTCACAAGAAAAATGGGTGAAATTTTCATTTTTGTTACTAAAATGATAATGATATAGTCTTTTTGTGAAAAATTCAGCCTTTTTTACCAAATGGACACCCACACCCCCACCCCAAATTGTTTTTCTGGATACGTGCCTGATCTGCAAATACAAATAAATATATGGATATTTGATGTTTTGATTCATGGATAAGAATACAGATATGGATTTTAAGTTAGTGCCTAGTTATAAAAAAAAGTGTTACACTATCACATACAATGAGGTTGATAAAAACTGTTGTAATTTTATTAATTATTTTAATAATGTTGTCCGCAAGCTTTCTAAGCCAGTAGCCCAGTGCGTTTTAGCAATATGATAAGCTTTTCCAGGGACCTTAGAGATTTGAGTATCTTTTAGTTTTATAATAGGCCAACTGTCTTCCCCCTATTTTGTAAGTTTCTCTAATTAAATTTAACTGACAGTGATTTTTTCTCTTTTGTCTATCTGTTTTTGTTAAACTAAGTTTACAATACATACTTTAAGAGATTATTATCATATTAAATCAAAATTTTCCATTCAGTTCATAACAAAATAAATTACAAAAATAATAATAATATTATTTACACTCCACCAGTATTGAAGGTGCTGATAGCAGTTAACCTCGCAACCTGACAAATAACAGTTTTGCAGCAAAGACAACTTTGCAAGTGGGTTTCATTCTGAATTTTGTGTAGTGAGGCAAAGTCTGCCACCGTGGACCTTTACTCCATTACATGGGGAAAGATGCAAAAATACCAAAATCTGTAAAAGTCAATCCCAGTTTTTATGTATTACATTTTAGACAAAGTGATCATTTAAGACGACAGGTAAAGGTTTAAGCTATACTATAATAAAAAGCTTTGCAGGGGTCGATCCAGGAATTTTCTCTGGGTCCCAGTTTGTTAATTTCAATACTTAATTATGTGAATTTCAACACTTATTTATGTGAATTTTCATACCAATCTTTAATAAAAGTCCCTATTTTTAATAAAATAATTGATAAAACAGACTAGAATAGTAAAATGCCATTGAAGGGCCGTTTTAATTGACTGTAATTTTGTGAAGAGGCCGAGACGAAAATTGGGTTCTTTTGAAGAAGAACCCAATTTTCGTCTGCATCGATCCCTGTTTAGGTTCAAAACATGGGCGCCGGCAGAATTTTTTCCAGGGGGGCCAAAGTATGGTTACCATGTTGAAAAGAGCAAAAAAGCAAGGGAGAACACTGCATACAAAAATCCAGGGGGCATGCCCCCCCCTTGCCCTATGCTGCCGGCGCCCATGGTTCAAAACTTGTTGCAAGTTTAAAGAAATGAGTTATAATTCAAAATCGTCTCATCGTCTTTGCGTCCCATCTACCCTACATGCAAATCGTAAAACACTCTCCCCTACCCCCCGACTTCTAATACAGCCTCCCGAACTAGATTCAAAGCAAGCATTTCATCTTGGTTGCGCCCTGTCACGTGTTAATCGAACAAAAGCATACATGTTAATTTCCAAAGACAGAACATTATCTCACCTTTTATAACTAGAATTGTTAATCTTTCTACAAACAAATGCAACAAGAAAATTGTTTTCAGCGAAAATTTCCTGCAAATGAAACTATCTTCTATACATCCAAACAAACGAAAGCCCGCTCTTCTTGAAATCAAACCGAAACTAATAAGAAACAGAAGTTTTCGGCTGAGTTGAGTAATCAGAATCCCCAAGTGACATTCAGCAAACGAGAGCAATCGCATACAAGCCTCTCTAATCAAGGCACGTTTCCAGTTTTAACACCTCGATGTTTTACCCTGTCATCGATTTAAAAAAAAATGTACATATATTTTATTTATTAAACGAAGCGTAGTCAATTATCATCTTTAGTTCTAGAAAATACTTTGCGCTAGACTAGACCATACGCTGAAATAAATAAAATCTTTGTGAAAAAAATACACATAAAATGTTACTTATAAAGCGAAAGGATCGTATCGCTTTATAAGTAACATTTTATGTGTGGTTTTTCACAAAGTTTTTATTTGTTTCATCGTTTAATACCAGTATTAAGTAGACCATGTTGGTCCCCAGTTCTGGTTTGAAGCACATCTGCTGCTGTTGTGACGTCAAGAAATAATAACAAAAGGTTCAAGGTTGGAATTTTGGTGCTGCCATCTATTGATAAAAATTTAAAGTATTCTTTTCCTTGCTAACTCCAATTTCTGCTATCTCAGTGAGGATATATGTTTTAAAAGTATTTCTCTCGAAACTGGAAGGCGGGAGATGACGGGTTCAAGCCCTGGTCGCGCCTGTCAACCTATCCGTTCAGAGTTTTCTGCGATTTTCTCCGAAACTTCGCGTAAATATAGGCTAGGATCCAATGGCATAGCCAGGATTTTGTTTCGGGAGGGGCGCAGAGAGTTATCTCCAACTGAATAGTTATTTAATTAATATTCTAAATAGTAATTGTAATTTGAAATAAATTAATTATTGATTAATCTTAAATTTAAGGGCACGATTATAATTATTAATTACAATTAGAAATAATATTCTAATTACTAATTATAATTAAAAATAAGATTCTAATTAGAATATTACATAATTAGTAATTCACTAAAATATCCTTAAATATATGTTTAAAAATGCTGTTCAGTATTAATTCCGCAAGTTAATTAATAATTCTTCAACATATTATCTCTGTATATAGATGCTTATGTACCAATTTAGTCTGCCGAATATCTACACCATATAAGATTTTTTTTTTTTTTTTAATCCCCAGGCCCGTATCCGCTACTACAATAATCTTAATTCACAATAAAGATTCCAAAGAAAGATACTGAAAAGAAAACTAAATAAATGCTTTTTAAATCTCAATAAACGGCCGCAGTAAAAAATATTTCTATGCAGTGGCGGCTCCTCCGTTTGAGCACATGAGCACGTGAACTCCCAGAGGAAAAACTAAAGAATAAACACATTAACAAATTAAATTTAAAAAAAAAACATATTAAATAAACTTCTAGATTTTTGAGAATTTAAAACGTTAGTTTTACTCTCCCCCACCCATCACTATTATTAAACACGCTTATTATAGCTAACGCACTGTATCGTAGGTTACTACAGAAGTTTTTTGTCGCTCGCATGTGCGATCAACCGAACGGCCTTTTGAACCGGTCTCTGAGGCAAGACGCCGAGAAAGTTGCGGTAGGAGCGAGGCGCTGCTGATATGACTCCGGTCGCACACATTTTTTGTGCTTCACGGAGGATATTTTATTGTTATCTCCACCGGATTCTTCCTTGGTTTGTTGTGTTCGGTTAGTTAATGCATTTTTTTAAATTTTCTTATTGTTTTCTTTATTTTTATCATTTTCACTACAGTATTGTTTACGAATTAGTGTAAATAAATAAGATGGGAGTTAAATAAGTATGTTGGAGCTAAAGCAATGATATTTTGCAATATTATCCTTTGAAAAAAAGTGAAATAAATATCAAGAGAACACTTTTGCTAAAACTTATCTTGGTGACGAAATGTTAGACCAAAGATGACTTACTTTCTTTCAGTTGCGTGCATTGTTAACCTTTAACTGCTGGAAATGCAAGTATATTTTAACTTGTAAGGTGCATCGTATCTGCATATTTAATATTCGAAATTAATTTTGTGAACCTCCATTTAAATAACCCACGAGCCGCCACCGTTTCTATGTAAAATTTTCTTGTTATAAACAAGATACCTCGGATTTTCAATCAGCTCATATGTATCTGCATATAACTAATACGTACATACAGGTTGATTCAAAATTAGTGTGACCAATTTTAAAAGCGTATAATTATTTGTGGTAAATTTTAATCGCTTTACCACCAGTTTTATTTTAAAAATTAAACGTTTAAATTACCAATCGAACTATTTTTATTAGTGGAAGTAAATTATGGCTCCAAAATTAGATCCACAAACCCAAAAGAAAGTTTTAAAGCTTTTGAAGGATGGTTGCTCAAATTCTTTTATACATAAAGCATTTAAAATTCAGAAAAGGCATTTTCTAATGGATAACTATCTAAACTTCGAAAAGTGATAAAATTGGGCAGGCAATCAAAAGCTCCAGGAGGGAAATGTGGACAAAAAGAAGTCCTTGTTGAAAAAGAAAAAAAGAAGTTGAAAAGACTTATCGCTGTAGAAAATCCTCTACCTCAAAGAACTTTAGAAAAGAAACTACAGGTATCGCCATCGACTATTTGTCGTCAGATAAAGAAAATTGGCTATAAAAATTGAAGAAACTACTCTGTCATCAAATATCTACAAAGACTGCAAAAAAAAAGAAGAAAACGTTCTTGGCCTCTGTATTTAATGTTACGCAAAGGTAGATACAAAACATGGATAACTTCGGATGAAGCATTGTTTCATCTGTCATCCAAAACTGGCAAAACGAAGATACAATATATTTCCTGGAAACAGCGTCGCAAAGACGCAGCTGTTTTGAAAATGGCAATTTGGCCGTCAGGGGTTATGATATAAATGGGAATATCTTCTGAAGGCTTAACAAAGCCATTTTTTGTAAAACCAAAGACTAAAATGCTAGATACTATCAGAATAAGGTTTTGTAGCACATTAAGAAAGTAAATGGCTGTCTTCACGTTCAAGGGAACTTTGTTTTTCACAAAGATTCTGCACCGAGTCCTACTGCAAAATCATCTATAAAATGGCTGAAAGATTTTAAAAAAAAAATTATTCCTCCTGAGAAATGGCTATCATCATCCCCCTGACTGTAGTCCTTGCGATTATTTTTTATCTGGATACTTAAAAAAACAGATGTAAAGTAAGAACACTTCAAGGGCTTGAAAAAGCAAAGAGTAAAGTGTCTATATCAAGAGTAAAGTGTCTACACTTTACAAAGAGGAAGTTAGAAAAATACCCCCAAAAATCTTTGAAAAAGCTCTTTAGGCATAGCCTAAATGTTTGTTTACATGAAGTGTGCTATGCTAAAGGATACCACATTGAAAATTTCGTGTAAATAACTTAATTCAATAAAATTTTATGATGCTCTGAAATTGGTCACATTATTTTCGAATCCACCTGTGTTTTATAAAGAAAAATACGCAAACACAAACCTATTAATATTTTTAAAACCAACAGCCACAGAACAGAGACACTAATTAAAAATATAACCTTTATTTATAAAGCACAGGCTGTACTAACTCAGTTTCTTATTGCAATTAATAAAATCTTATGACTAGATCTTATTATTTTTTCAAAACACTCGTTTTTAATATAATGTTGCTCACAAACTTAAAATATTCTATATAATGCAGACACAATATTAAAATAAGAAAGATATAGCTTGAAGAAAATCTTCCAAAACTCTATAATGGTTTTTAGAATAAAGTTGATCACAAGATTAAAATACCCTACACAATGCAAATACAATATTAAAGTAACAAAGCTATGACTTAAGGAGAATCTTCCAAAACTCTGCCCTTCTGTATAAGGTTGGTGGCAGGACTAAAATAATCATAATATATACAATGTAGACACAATATTAAAATAACCCAGACACCACTTGAAAAGACATTTCCGAAACTCTGGAATGAGGTTGATCAAAGTTTAAAATTTTCTGCACATTGCTGACAAAATATGTATTAAAATATAAAATTACACAGACGTCACTAGAAGAAAATCTTCCAAAATTCTGGTTTTTGAAATAAAGTTGGTTCAAAATATAGAATTTTTCTACTTAAGCAGTTTTAAAAATTTATAATTAACTGCAAATTTTCGACTTGAATAAGTGTTGAGTTGTTAATTAAATCTCTTCAAAGTACATCTTACATAATATTGGAAAGATTAAATAGTAAAAGTACACCTAATTTTTTTTCCTTTAACAAAAAACAGGCGCACAAAACTTTCCAGAACGGATAAGTTCTTAAAATTAATGAGGGGGGGGGTTAGCACTCATAACTAGTTGGTGAGCCAGAAGTCAGGGGGATAGGTACTAGAGATGAGATGGACTTAGCCCGAGCCCAAATCCAGGGCCCGATTAACCTTTGAAGTGAGGGGAAGCTCAGTCTCATTTCGGCCCCCCCCCTTCCCCTTTTTGTTTGGATTAAGTAAAGTTTTTAATGATTTTCTTTGTTAAAAGGATATTTAATTGATGTTCTAATGATTTTATTTGAAAAAAATATTTTTTCTCATTAATTTGAAATTTACCTTAGATAAAAATATGTTATTCATTATCTTCGCTATAGTTTACTTAATTGTAATGAGATTTTACAGTATTTTTAAAATTACTGTAAAAGTAAACTAAAAACATTTCCTTACTACTGAAACATTAAACTTTATTCAGTCATATTTTTCATGAGACATGGAGCCAGTGGCGTAGCTACAGTGGGTGACGCCCGGGGCGGATATAAGTGGTGTCACCCCCATACGAGCATTTTTGCCCCCATACATGCGATATTTTTGGAATTTTTGCTGTACAAGCCATCGGGTATCACCCCTTTGAGGGTGACACCCGAGCGGACCGCCCCCGCCTTTCTACGCCACTGCATGGGGCTTTTTTCGGGAATTCTTTGTTTGTTTTGATGACATCATAAAAATCACAACATGGAAGTTCAGAATTAATTTTGACCTTTAGATGATTTTTAACATTACATATTGAAAGTTTACCCCTTTCTACCGACCAAATGTTCCTGATAATAGAAAATTTTGTCTCAACTGGAACAAATGTCCAGAGTATAGACATCGCAAACTGAACTAATTTAGAAATGTTGCTACATGGAGTATCAAGACTTCTAAAATACCTTAAAAATAGCTTTCCACTTCTCTTCATTAAAAATCTTTACAATAACTTAGAAGATCATTTAAAAACAAAATATTGAATTTTTATCTGTTTTACAGTTATTTTTGGGCCCCCTTCAAATTATGAGGGGAAGCTTAAGCTTCTCGAGCCTTTTTATCTCGAGAGGCTCAATCAGGCTCTGCCCAAACCAGGATCGGGCTCGTGATAAATTTCTCTTTTATTGAACATACTCCTTGTAAACAGATTTCAAAAAGTAATTCATGAGAGAAATAAACTAATGAATGTTATTTGATAAATTTTAATATAAAGAATCAGATAGTGCATTAATAGTTTACTATTATATTTGTCTATAATTTGCACAAACGGCAAAATTTATGATTTTCTACCATTCATATTCAAAAGTCATTGACTTTTATATACCTATTAGCTGAAATTTCGGTCCCTGGATTCGACACCCTGAATAAGTATAAAGTTTTAACATATAATTTAGAAAACAAAAATTAAAATAGGTCTGTATAATTGTTATATTGTTGTCTATTTAATTGTTAAGAAAAATATATTTAATAGAAAGTCACATTTTATTGAGCAACTTAATCAGTGGCGGTTCCTCCATTTGAGCACATGAACCCCCCAAAGGAAAAACTAAAGAATAAACTAATTAACAAATTAAATTTTAAACAAATAAAGTACACTTCTAGATTTTTGTGTATTTAAAACGTGAGTTTTACTCTCCCCCCACTATTATTAAATACGCTTATTATAACTAACGCACTGTACTGTAGATTACTATAGCACAGTCTTCAGCAATCCATCGCAGTGCGATGGAAAATTTTCCTTCTGAACCGCTTTCTGGGAACAGAAGCGGAGACAGATGAGAAGAAGTATACAAAATACATGTAGAGGCTCATGATTTGAAATTTTAAAGTAGTTCTGTACTTTTTATGATTACGTTAGCTTAATTAGAGTATCAGCTATAAAAATAAGTTAGAATGAAATCCCTTTAGTAAGTAGATTTTTTTAAATTTTCACCTGAATGTCGAATTTTGGGTTATTGAAGAAAAAGTTTAAAATTCAATTTTCTTGAAAACTATTGATTTTCGGCCATAAACATGGGAGTGAAATCGTTGCATTTTGGCTCTCCTATCATGTCTTAAAAGGAATACATTGTGTTACCAGTAACCCTGTACATATATATATATATCTGCAAACAGCATTTTTGCAGTCAATATCAATTATGCATTAACAAGGTGTTAACCCATTAAGCGCCAAAGCTCCCGTTACGGGAACATCTATAATATATATTTTTTTCTTAAAATATTTTTACGAAATACACATTTTATATAAACATTTACACTATAGGGTGTGTTATATATTTTTATCGGAACAATATATTTTAATTTAATGGTTTTTTTCTAATTTTTAAAAAGTAAAATTTGGCTTTATGACTGTCTTATATAAAACTAAAAAATAAATAAATAAATAAATAAATAAAAATAAATGGTCACTTAAATGTTTCAAGTAGAATGCATATTTAAAACTAACATCTTGAAGAACAACATTCTTAAAATCCTGCATGAATATATTCCTATAAAGCATAGGTTACCAACCCTTTTTGAACTGGCGCCCTCTTTCGTAGTGAATATTTCAATACCGCCCCCCCCACTCCAGAGAAATAAGAACGCACATAATGCATGGTGAAAACAAGAATTAAATAAAAAAAAAATACTAATAGATAGAATATTGTTGGAATTGAAACTCTACTGAATTTCTTCTTCATTTAAAAAAGAGGGAAAAAAGGTATTAGAGAGGTATCTCTTTCTCTTAACAGCGAAGACTCATATCGAAATATGTGAATTTTCGCACACGTGATAGAAATGAATTATCAGAGTGATTTTTAAGCCTTTTTTAGACTATATTTGGTTAATCTTCCTACGCCCCTCCGTGCCATATCAACGCTTCCTAATTTTCTCTGGGTCTTTTACCGCCCCCCTGAAAGCCTCAAACGTCCACAAGGGGGCGTTATCGCCCACGTTGGGAACCTATGCTATAAAGGAATGTTGGAAACGTTTATATTTTCTGTTCCCACAACGGGAGCTTTGGCGCCCTACCACTAGTTAGCATTTCCAGTTTGATTTCGCAACCGTTCAACAATAAAGAAAGGTTTGGCACGTCGCCAGCTGGTTACTTCGTACATTTATAGTATCAACAACAAAAATAATTACTTTATACATACAGTTTTGAGAAGCATCTGCGTAAAAAAAGGAATTGCTGTATCCAAAATTTATCCCCATAAGACGCCAAAGCTCCCTCTACAGGAACATGCTATATTTCCTAAATGCTTTGAGTTTTAAAAAAAATTTCAACTGTTCTATAATAGAGGCATGCAATGTATGTAAAAAAAGCATATACATTAAAAAAATGTCTATCTGATTCTCATAGCGGCGTTCAATGGGTTAATACACTTAAGATTTCTTGCATATAAAAAGGCAAATTCATATCAAAAAATTAAATGAATGTTAGTAAACAAAGTTAATTTAACAATTTTCAGGACATAATTCCTTCATTATGTGACCCTTATCTTTTCTGTGACTTTTATTCTCCTTTCGTGACTTTCTTGGCACTCTTTTTTAAATTTGATAATAATCTTTGCAATTAGTTTTGGTGAAATCAGAGCAAGAAAACATAAGACAAACAGAGGTGGGCAGTATTGCAAATAGATGTATTTCAAATACATTTGTATTAGGGAATGAATCCCACACTGTTTCTCATTTCGTGGGATTTCGGGATTGAGACCTATTGATCCACGAGATTGGCATTTTATTCACCTACGAATTCGTTTCAACAGAGAAAAATAGGAAGATTTTATGCACTATAATGTTTAATAGTAATAATTAATGTTATTTGATAATTAATACAATAACTTATAGAAATACGAAAATTATAGTTGTGATATTCAAAAGAATATATACTTAGTTGCCAAAAAAAAAAAAAAAAAATGTAAGAAAGGCAATGTAAAGAGTCACTCGCCTTCCTAGTCTTGCTCTAATTTTAGTAAAATAGTTAAAGTGTTAATTTAAAAGGATAACTTTTTATAATTGATTAGATTGTTCGCTGAGAGATAAATTAACAATAAATATTTCTGTTCATTTGGATATTGGGAAGTTCGAAAAATTTAGATTACAATATTTGATAAAGACTCGGACTGGAGGATAATTAGAAAAATTAAAACTTTAAAATTTGTAATTATTGATTCATGTATTGCGAGATAAGATACATGCATATGCAACACTTTTTGGTTAATTGATAATCAAAAGCGTTAAATTGTAATAAAAATAATTTATTTCTCAGTTTCAATGCTGCGGGATTACGGTCCTAATCCAGCGGGACTAGTCCAGCAAACATTTGTGCAGGATCCCGTTCCAGCAGGATCGGGATTGCATTCCCTGATTTCTATCATGTAATTTGTATTTTCAAAATACGGAAAATACATTTTTATTATGCTGTTAAATTAGTCATCATGCCACAAATTGCTCAGACTGAGATGTCCAAATAAAAATCATAAAATTGCTCACACTCGCATTTATTTCTTGATATAATTTGTGAGATAGCAAATAGTTTTAAAACTACATTTTTTAAATGTTACATGTGGTAAGTAATGAGGTGTTGAGGTCTGTTGTGACCTTTAATTCAACTAAAAAGGAAGGGGAGGGGGACAGGGCCTTATTATCGCATGGGCAAATCGGGACTTTGCCCAGGGCCCCCATTTCAAATCTGAAATATATTTTTTCTATCAAAATTTTATGAAAAATGAAACAAATTTCATAGATGGGGGACCCCAAATTCATCAATGCCCGGAGCCCCCGTTGGTCATAATCAGGCTCTGGGGGGGGGGGGGGACTATTTAAAACACTATAATGGTGTCTGCTCTAGAAGTTTCTGGATTTCTAACAGATTAACAAATGTAAGTTTTAAAAGTGTGTTCAAGTAGTATTTATTGGATTAACCTAAGAGAATCTATAAACGAAGATGAAATGCAACTAAGATATAGAAAAAAATTGAGGTGCAATGGAAGTTATACAAGCCAAATTGATTGTGTTAAGGCCAACCTACAGGAAGGATATCTGTCTAGGGAACATGGGTGCCATAGTGAGAGGACTTTTTAAAGGAAATTTGCAAGACAAAAACTTATGATAAATGTACAGCTGCGGAAAAAAAAAGTCCCACTTGTACATTTTTTGGCCGTTGTTCGTCGCACAGCAAAGTTACAGATACCGATCGTTTACGATTGACGCACACTTTAATTTGCTATGCATAAAAATTGCATAAGGGGCCATCTACATATTAAAATTCGCACCAACTTTTTTTCTCAATAGCAACCCCTAGATTTCACTTCATATTTCGAAAATTTAGCTCATTTTAACCCCGGACACAAATTTTCAATAAATTTGGGCAGAAAATGAGTGAGTTATGAGCACCTCAAATCCCCCTATGTTAAATATTTTTTCATACTTCAATTCATATCTCATATAATATTGGTAGAAAGAAGCTGAATTTATTCGTACTATTAGAACTAAACGACCCAAACATAATTTAATGTCATTATGATTTTTAATAAATTATTAATATAAATTATGTATTATTAAATTAATATTAAAAAAAATATGAATAGCGACATAGCCAAATTTCGATGGAAATAGATGCAGAAATTAATATTACATGGCTGTGCAAAATTTCAAATTTTTACGTTCAGCAGTTTAATTTATATTAAATAAAATGTGTTATTTTCATGAGTTAAGGGATCATATATAAATTTATTAAGTGAAAATTTTTTGAAAATTGCATAAAATAAATGTAAATTAGATTTATTTTGTGCAAAAACACGGTAAAAGATACCAGTATTAAGAATATCAAATTTTGAAGGAAATAAATTAGAGGTTTTTACAGTTTGATGGGGATTCTGTAAAGCGTGTATTGTTGCGCCCGCTACCATATTCCCCCAAATAAAATATTTTCCAGCTATAGAATTAGATGCAGTAGATGTATGTCTTCTAATACAACGTCCTATTTCTGAAAAACTAACATTCTCAACTTTCCAGGCATGAATGTGAACTTTTTTAATATCGGAAAGATTAGGTCTTTGGACTTCCCCATACTTTATCAAACATTCAAAATCACGTTTTTCTGTAAAAAATTTTCATCTAACTATAAATTAAAATGCTGCCAAAAGTCTTAAGAATACTGCACATTGCAGACGATAGTATTAAATGAAGAAAATGAAATAACAAACACAGTGATAATATTGGGTCGGCAAAAAAGTTTACATGAAATTCAAACGAATAAATTTTCTATCAGGAAATCATTCTTCAAGTTCAACCATAGCTGAGCAATATTCAAGTTTGTAGTCAGAAGAGCTGAGAGCAGCCTCTAACTCCTGCCAACATTTCACCTGTCTAAAAGAACCATCAACGGAAATACTCAATAACAATTTCAAAATTACAAAGATTTTCAAAATCGTGAGCAGTCATTTTGCATTTTCCCCTTAAATCATGTATACGAACCAAGGAAGTTATGAACTCACGGGTCATTGGACCACAGACTAAATATTCTATTTTACCCTTGATATTCACAGTACAAAAAACTTTAAGAGAGATGGAAACAATATTTTCCTGAAAATAATATTAATTTCTTTTAATTCTCGCGAGCAAAATTAATGAAAGGCGAAAAGTTCGGAACCTACAAATACCGTTTTTCAATTTGCAGAAAGTCCCTTAAAAACGCGCAAAAATGAATTCGCAATATCTCCGGAAATTATCGTAGAAAATTGGTGAAAATTGATATATAGGGTAATTTGAAGGTTTTCTTTCGTTTAATAAAGTCAAAATATGGGGTTGCCATTGAGAAAAACGAAGTTGATGCAGAATTAAATATGAAGACGGCCCCTTATGCAAATTAAATTAATAGTAAATTAAAGTACGTGTTATTTGCAAACGAATGGTATATATAACTTTGCTGTACGACGAACGACGGCGAAATAAAGAGCAAGTGGGACTTTTTTTTTCCGCAGCTGTACATGTTCCACATATTATCAAATTAAAAAAATAATCACTTAAAGGTAAAGCTTTTATTTTTAAATTGCTCAAGCTGAATATTAATGATCCAAGTTTCATTGAATTCAAAAAGTAGAATATAAGTAGAGATTCTCTTAGCCTCTTTCTTCCCGATGCAAACTTCCTTAATATTCCTCAGATATCAAAATTTAACTCATACTTTAATAATATTTATTTAAAAGATATATGCAACTGCTTATCTGTTGAATTACTGTTCATAAAAATATGATTTTATCTTTTTATTATAGTCCCAAGTAAAAGCTACCCAATGTTTCTTCATAATTACTATGCTGTAGTGATTAAACATTACCTATGAAATGAAAGAGCAGCGGTGTCATTGCTGTTTCTATTCACGATACAACCAAATTCAAGTGACTACCCATAGATGGGCGTATGAAAGGGCAGTATATTGAATTTTCAAAGTTTTTCTTTTTCTAAACTTTCGGAATTAAAAATAAACAAATATATCCATCATCAATGTTTATGGAAGATGTAATAAAGAACTATCCCTGCCCCCTGGCAGAGTATTTTGGAAAAAAGTGTTCTAAAAATGAGATTGAAGATTTTATAACTTTTTGAATTGGCTGACTAGTTATCGCAGCTCATTTAGTTTCAACTGAAAAATTATTTTCAACCTTTAGATTAGTCCGGCAGCAAATCAGTTGATTAAACTCAGTTCCAATTAGAATAGCGAAAGTGAAGCAGCACTGGAAGGACCAGTGCTTGGGAAGGTGAACTCCTCTCTCGACAGAGTCTGCAGTGGAATTTGTATGCTAAAGAGAACTCTGTTGCCCGTAAAATCTGTCATGGCTCCATTGTTTTCTTTGCTCAAACGATACCTCTGGCGATGTCAAACCAAGTGCTAGGTTTCTCATTTGGAATTAATTCAAAATTAGGGAGACCACTCATAGGGGCAGCGCTGGTCTGCCTATTTGGCGACCCCATAATGAAATGACCAACATCTCCTGCCCTCATAGAGGTCAAGCCTAATACAAATAGGTCGTTGACATAGCCATTAGAAAGCAAAAAAAAAATCCTTTAGATTACCCCTTTTAGACCCTGATTCCACAACTGAGAACACAAAAATCACATAGTGTCGCAGAGGATGGAGTCCTAATTTGTATCTCCCCCTCCCCCCTCAAAAAAAAAAAAAGTCCTTGAAAACTTAATATTCAGGATTTTATATTTAGTTTTTAGTTACAAATTCAGTATCTATTATCAAATGAAAACTTATTTTATATGCCTATTAAAACTGTTTTATAATCTTTGTCATACATAATCTAACTATACTTCACCTTTATAACTAGGAAGTCAAAGCCCGTTGTGGAGGCAATTACAGGGCTCCCACCAAATTTTCTATCAAAAAAAGGGGGAAAAGGGACCATCCCTTTAAGAAAAAGGGACCAAAAAGGGACCATCAGTAAGAAAAAGAGACCAAAAAGGAACTATTTAATAAACGGCCATTTTTAAAGGAATGAAAATTTTCCTCTGAAATACAACCTCAATTTTACATCTACTTCTTAGTCCTTTACACTGAAGTAAACACAATGAAAATATTCTCACATGAATAATATAAAACTTCACTAAACCACTTTTAAGTTTTCATACATTATTTTTGAATTGAATATTTTGAAAGATACAAAATTGAGAGTTCCACTGCATAATTTATTCAGTTCCCTAATACACACTTTGTTCACAAAGAAATAAAATTGAAAGATTTCATTAATCAAATGTGTAACATTCTTCTGGAAATGATTACTAACACACATAATTAGATAAAATCCTGGCTCTTACAATAACTAAACAAAGCTTAAACTACATTCTTGTAGACTCATACAAAACTCAAACACAATTTGCTGAATATGCAGAATAAAAGAAAATAAGTAAAAAAAAAAAAAAAAAAAAAAAAAACAGAAATTCGCGACCCTTCCCCTTTAAAAAAAAAAAAAACTGAAATCCGCCAATCGGCGACCCTTCCCCTCAAAAAACTTTTGCTTTGCACAGGCATTATTTAAAGGTCAAAATTAACGGTCGCCACTCGCAGACTGTATTTTTGAAAGTGGAGACTGCAAATTTATGTACCAGTCGCCACAGTTTATTTCCCCACTCTCTTTCCTTTTTTTACACAAAGTTTATATTAATTGAAAGTAAAACAGAAACGGGGCATTAAAACAGATGTTGTTGACAGGAGTCAACTAAACTCCAAGATCGATGTTGGCACGGAGGGGGAGCGCTGGATCATTGATAAAGGGTATTAGTACCACTTGACCAATTAGCAAAAGTAATCATCTGTTATGGAAATTTTCAAACGGGGATAACGACAATACGTAAGATTGCGGTTTGAAGCAGACACCTGCACTTGTTTGTTTTTGCAAGGGCTCTCTTTCTGAGAACAAAATCCGAAGAGTGGCGAGCATTCATTTATAAATTCTTTGCTTGTGATCTATTAATACCAAAAAATAAATAAATATTTCAAGATTTATTCCAGCATAATAAGGCTTATGGCCAGCATAAAGTTGATGACAGCTGTCCGTCGTGGAAAATTAACAATGTTCGTCATGAACAAAGACCAATGGAGTACGCAAATGCAGCCGCGGAGGATTTAAAAATAGGGATACTTTGTTCTCGCAAAAAGGCAATTTTGTGTACCATATAGAAAATATTCAGAACTGGCTTGGTGCAATCTGAAAATCGTTAAAGTTTATTCCTAAGCGTTCATTTCTTATAGTCAGACACATACATTCAGATCAATGGACGTCATGAAGTCGCGCAATTTAACTCGCAAAAAGGCGCTTTTCATTTCTAAATGAATCCGTAATTCCCTAATGGTTTGTAAATATCTTTAATAACTATAGATAATTTGAATTAGGAAGGCCAGATAATGATTATACTAAGCAATCATTAAAAACAAAACTTGCAAGTGTGTAAAACAGCCAGTTATAAACTACAGAAGCTGCTATTATTTATACTGACAGTTTTCACCAAAAAGCTGAAGTCTAGAAAACACCAGTATTTTGAGTGTTTTTTCAGTTATACATCGTGTTTAGTTAAGGGTCGTTTCAATCGATCATATTTTTGTTACGGTATCATTTTAATAGAAAGTGTTTCATACAGGGGCCCGTAAAACGATCGATAATCTTGACTGCGATGATCCATGTAACGGAAGGGGCAGCGGGAATGGCAAGATTTCGAGTGAAAACTTGGACATACCAGGGCAAAGGGGATAAAGAGGGATGCCAATTGCTGAAAGGTCGTTGGACGCCGTGCTTTTTAAAGAGTCGTAGTAGGGGGGCACTACAAAGAAATACTTTTGACAAACGCAAGGTAGAACTTACATGTTAATTCAAGGAAGGCTAGATGTAGCGTGCACGGATCCGATATTGGTACCGGGACAAAGCCACATATTCCGCCAATCACCGTCCTCAGATGAACGTTAGTGTGTTCTGGGAAAAAGTGTTGCCGGACTGGTTGCTACAATGTGACATAGGTTGGTCGACCTACGTCACATCGTAGCAACCCGGTAAGCTCTAGCCGTGCGCCGCTTCAAAGTGAAGATGAACTAAGGATAATGGTTTAATCAACAATGAAAAAACGGTCATTCTGCCGATTTCAGATCTCTTGGCCGATGCCGACGATATACAATTATTCTTCTTCATTAAAATTTAAAAAAAAAAAACGGACCAAAATAGCCTAAAGCGGACCAAAACAGAACTGGCACCAAAAAACTGACTTTTAGGGAAAAAAGGGACCAAGTGGGAGCCCTGCAATTACAACAGACACTAGAAAAATCATTTTAACAAAAATAAGTCTTCATTAAATATATTTAATCTTCTTCCACCTAAAATAAATAACTTCATATTCAATTTTTATTATAGACCCAAATCGAATTTAACGCTCTTATCGAAACATGCGGAAACTTTTAGGACTCTAACCATTTCGTTTTGTGTACACAGCCCCTCTTATTTCAATGCTTCACGCAGGCGATCATTTTAATGCAAAAATAAAAATAATACTATGTAATCTAGAAAACTATATTAGATGAACTGGGATTGCAATTTCCTTTCAAAGCCTGATTACTGTGACTTCAATAGGATGTCATGTCAATTGCGACAGCTGCTTTTGTCATGCAGATGACTCACTTTTTTTACTGTCGGAAATAAAATGGAGCGGAAAGTAGTGAAAAAGCTCTTTCAAATTAGGGAACAGGTAGATTTTCAGATTTTTAGAGCAGAGCAGATTGTTTTCTATATTTTTATACATAATTATGAAAATTTTCAAGTGTATCGTACAAACGGTGTAGATGTTATTAGGCACTTTGAGCTCAACTTTTTAATCTTTGAGTAATGGTGGTAAAAGTTTTATCCTGGAGTGGGTACCTGGAATCGCTATAGAATCAGTGAGTCAGTGATTAGCGTAACTATATAGTAGGATAAACAGTAGGGTTTGGAAGTAAATCTCGCCAAATATAGAAGATATTGCCAAACTTGGTTCAGTTCTAGGCATTTATTTTTTAGTGCTAACTTGGCAATAAATAGCCCAAAATGGCCAACCTTGGCGACTTTTGGCCTTTCACTAACCTCGCCAATATCTGGCAATCCTTGAAAAGTGATTCACCATTTCGCTGGGTAGACAAAAATTCTTGTCAGAAACGAATAGATCTAAAGTGGTAATAAAACTAAACAGATATCTTAATAACAAGGGAGAATTAAAAGAATATGTGTATGAGCCTGATTCTAATACGGAGACGTAAGTATATTTGTAAATGCTTTTAATAAAAGTAGTATACTGCAAATCAGTGCTTGAAATAAGATTTTAAAGTTGGCAACAAAAACTATTTAGGTAACGGCAAAATCTTAAATTTTCGTACTTTTGCAATATCGGTAAATAGCAGTTGCAATTTTTTCGCTTAACTTTAACAGAATGGAATCAATAATGCAATGATAAGAACAAACAGACAAAAAGGCTTCACTTTTCTTGTAACAATTCTGTTATTTTATATGTAACCTTAAAATGCATCTGAGGTTGGAAGAAATAAATTTAAAAAGTTTTAAATACTTGAAAGCTAAACTTGCCGTGAGAGCTATTGAGCATCGGGGCTATTTGGGCTAGTCTCACGGCATTTTTAGTAGTCGCCAAGACTTATTTCGAGGCCTGCTGTGAATTAAATATGTTTGTTACAAAAGTAGGTTATTTAGTTCATTATCTAGTATCTAGTAACATTATGCTTTTTGCAGTCAATATTAAAAATAAAGTAAGTTCAAAAGCGGTTTTTTTTTTTTGGTGTGATTGGAAAAGTTTTTAAAAAGGTCCATTTTTTTTTTGTCCTGTTAGTCAAATTAAAAACCTAAAATTGTTAGTATATTACAGTGCAAGTTAAGGAACTGAACAGTTTCGCTGATGCATGTGCCAGATTTGCACAATGCTTATGGGGTCACACAAATTTTTGTAAGTATTATGGGGTCCCCACACCAGAAAGTTTAAGAAACCCTAGATTAGAGAAACTCTTATTGTGCTTAGAATGTAAAAACTTATTACACAGCATGTACGTAACATTAGGAGAAAAAAATCTTTTACACTAGTGTGAAAGTGGTTTTTCCTTTTAGCACTTTCCTGATGCTTTTTTTTTTCTTCTCATTTTAGCTTTTCTGCTTCAGAATTTTTGAACTGAGCTTTGACACTACTTCTCACATTAATTTCATTGTTTTTAAACAAAATTAATTTGAAATTCATGAAACTATATAGGAAATTTGGCTTACACTCTAACACTACTTTGAGTTTGTGTACACCTAACTCTCAAAACTAGTTATTTATCGAACATTTTTTAGGGAAAAAGGAAACAGAAGGAATGAACACACACACACGACTGGTTTTTAGAGACTGAGAATAATTGGGAACAGTACAGAAAAAAAGTGTGAGAAATTATCAAAAAATTGTTTCAATTGCTTTTTTACAATTTGAAGACCAATTGAGAAAAAACACTGAAATTGAGGATTGTCCCTGAAAACTGGGGACGTTTCTTACACATTTATATTTAAGTGTAAGCATAGCAAAGTCACATTTCTTCCTAACTGTTTTTTTTAAAGTTTAACTCCAATGTTGACAGTTTTCCAGAGAAAAAAACCCTGTTGTGCAAAGTGTCTGGAGTAAAAACATTGTTATGGAGTTTCTCCAGAAGAACCGGAAGAGTTGGCAGGTATGGGTAAGGTAAAGGAAAGGATAAAAGAGATAGTCTCTTTTTGTAGAAACAATTACCAATTCCAATACTGCAAAATGATTATGGAAAAATAATGACCCAGACCATCTTTAAAAAATTATACAAACATGTCTTATTAGGTTTTTCAGAGGTTAAAGGAGAGTGATATATAACATACTAGTAGCGAGAAAAACCTCGCTCCAGAAACCCAGCTTGGTAATCATAAAAATAAATAAATAAAAAATTAATAATAAAAATAAAAAGAGATAGCTTCAAAATTGTCCAAAAAATTTTTATTTTGAAATATCTGTAAAAAATACAGATACCTAAAAAATCACTGAGCCGTATTTTAAACTTGTGCAAAATAACCTTTATGATTCTAGTTTCAAAAAAGAATTCCTAGACTTAAACTGCATTGCAAAATTGGATGAAGAATAACACATTTAACAATTAAATGCATATTTTATGGATGTTTAATAACTTTAACTGGTTTACTGTTAGTAGTTTGGACTACTAGTAACAAGATACAGGGTTGTTTTTGTTTTTTTGTGAACTATAACTGAGAAAAATCAAAAAAGTTTCTTTTACCGTGTTATAGAAATTTAGCCTTACTTAGTTTTATTTGCTTGCACCTTTACTTTTTAAAGAATGAATATTTTTCAAAGTACCAGACTGAATCGTGGTAACAAAATCATTTACAAATAAGAAAGTTACGTTGACACATTTAACAATTAAATTCATATTTTATGGATGTTTAATAACTTTAACCAGTTTACTGTTAGTAAAAGTTTGGACCACTTCTAGTGTCAAGATACTGGTTTTTTTAAGTTAAAACTGAGAAAAAATAAAAAAAAAATTCTTTTCCCATGTTATTGAAATTCAGCTTTACTTAGGTTTATTTGCTAGAACCTTTACTTTTTAAAGAATGAATATTTTTCTAAGTGCCAGATTGAAATATGGTAACAAAATCATTTACAAATAAGAAAGTTACGTTGTCATACCATTTATTAGGAGCCATGCAGTACTTTACAAAAATATAATTTACATAGGTTCAGTTACTTTCTATAAATGGTATAAAAGTCCTTTCAAATTCAATGTCTCTCATGTTCTTAATAATAACCAGCACACAAAACTAGCTTATTTGAAACAGGTTATTTCTTAAAAGATTTTACTGATATCCTTTAAACCACATACCTAGCGAATTTTTTCTCATAAGCATGTTTAATCGGGTTCCTCTTTATGCAAAAAGGGCAAAGAAATATACCTTACAGTGTCCATTAAAAAAAACAAATTAATCTTTCATTGATATGGCTTATTTGCCGTCTTTGCATGAATAAGTGCTTTCTGGAGTAGTTCATTCACCTCTATTAAGTTATTTCTCAAAAGTGTTCGCCACTCCTTAGTACCAATAATATCAATTGTATTTTTTGATAGAAAGTCTGTGGCAACTTCCATGAGATCTTCTATGTCATATTTCATTGCCAAATCGACGACACTACAGAATGTGTCAACAGACAGTATGCTCTTTATGATGTCTAAGCAACTAATCTTGAGCTCTAGCACTTGATATTTGTCTGCTATCTTGAACAGACTAAACACATTTTCTGAAGAGATCTGATCAATACTGCCTGTGTACAGGTAATGCACAAAAGTACGGAATGGTCCAGCTTCACAGTCATCTATCGAGACCACTCCAGTCGCCTTCTCCTTCATATTGAGTGAAAACATAGAGCTGAACACTGGAGTACGGGCTGCCAGAATATTTTTGTGAAGTTGAAATTTTTCGTCTTGCACTTGGACAGTTACATCACTTTCATTGCCATTGATAATGAGGCCTTCCAAATCACTCAACAACTTTTTGGTTCCTGAAATAAAAAGTCCGCATCAGAACAAATCAAATAATCAGCTGTTACAGACATCACATATACTTTTTAATAATTTCAAGTGAAGTTCTGTTTTGACTATTTTTTTTTTACAAATACTACAGCGGACACCTTCACCTCCATAACATTGTAGATATGTTATGTGTGTCCCTCAGATATCACAAACGCATGATACATATCTAATCTTTAACATCAGCATCCATGAACATTTGCATCATTCTTCTACCATGTTGTATGAGCCTCTTTTAATATATTATACAGACATGATTATATGAGCCCATGTTACAAGGAGGATGGGGAAGGGTGTTTTTTCAGAATATCTAAAGTAAAAATATGCAATCTAATGGAAAAAGAGCTAATCAGATCAGCTTAGTAGCAAGCTAATACGAATCACATGACTGGTTAGGCTTTTTGTGTGTTTCTAGTGCAGGCTTTAGTCCCCCTACAGGGCTGCAATTCCTATTCTTGTAATAAATAAGAAATTCCACCCTAGTACCCACCCAGTTAGGACGATGGCTCATTCCCATTAAATAGCAGAGAATATTTGCAAGAATATGGAAT
This sequence comes from Cheiracanthium punctorium, assembly GCA_038373885.1. Lineage (NCBI taxonomy): Eukaryota > Metazoa > Arthropoda > Arachnida > Araneae > Cheiracanthiidae > Cheiracanthium > Cheiracanthium punctorium. The sequence goes on along the minus strand of JAWZYV010014571.1, from coordinate 27,811 downwards.
TGCTCATAATCAGTGAACAGCACAATTTGTTAACCTGGTGGTCATGTTCATGTACAAAGGGGGTCACAATTTGTTTTGTAAAATAAGATCTATATATGAAGCATCCTTTCATCAAGCAAATTTATTTTAAATCATAATCAAGTGTTAAAGTAGCTGTTTGCTTAAAATAGTTAACTATTAATGACAGTTACAGTCATTAACCAATATACACAGGGGTGTAGCAGAGGGGGGGGTCAGCCAGCCATTAAATTAATTTTTAAAATTTGTGTCTATCTAGGAGGAGGTTGGGGTCAAACCAGCATACTTGTGTGAATGGGTGCCGGCACCTTTTTGTACGCTATGCTAGTGAATACACATATGGAAATTATTTTCGAGGGATCGAAGACAATTTCTATTCGACTTTCACGCTAGCACTGACAAAAAGGCTTTTTATGAGCCTCAGGGTAAGAAAATTCTGATATTATCAAGCTTTTTTGTTAACTGTTTTTATTTTGCTATTTTTAACTCATATAAAGGTTCCTTTAAAAGCAAAAAATTATATTGCTCTGATTAGTTGATTTTAAAGAAAGTGCAGTTTTAGATTGTACTGTTCATATTCTTATGTACGTCTTGATTTGAAAAAAGTGAACAGTTTTCTGATGAAAATGGGAAGCTGACATTTTAGTAATTAATCTTTAGTAACCTGGGACAGCATGGATTTGGGGCAGAATTGGTTTAAAATTATGCTTTTTTTAATAAGAAAGTACCAAGAGACTCTTATGGCACGTGGACTTTCAAGAATATCTTTTTTGTATCAGGATGTATCAAAAGATTCAATTTGACACAATTGTAGAGATGTAGTGAACTGTATGTATTCGTTACTGAGATGCGGATAATCACTCAGACTCAAAATAACGAATTGCTACTTTCAAATATCAACCGTTGCTGCATTTGGATTGACCAACTTTGAACTTCAAATACAGACTGCCAGGCAAGTTTTGAAGGGGGGAAATGAGTTCCAGTAATTGAGTACTAATATCTTCTGTTATTTGTTACTGGAAATCGGATCGCGGTTTCAAGGGGAAAATGAGTCTCGTTTTTGAGTAGCAGTTGGCTATTTGGTGCTGACTAGTAAGGGGGGTTGCATTTTGCATGGGCCGAATGATCTTGTTTTAATGAGGTTTGAAAGATGCGTATATTTTGTTTTCCGTATTTTTTTTTTTTTTTTGAGGGGGGGGGGGGGGGGAGAAAGGGGGTGTTCTTGCAATTGTAGAACAATATCTATAAGAATAGAAGCACGTTAGTAAGGGGCTGCTTGTGCTTTCTGACATTTTAGTACTAAAGAGTGGTGTAATCAGGATTATTTTTCAGGGTGGTCCTGAAGGATTGAGAACTTATTTTTTTTAAATGCTTGAGCTAGAACTGAAATATGAGTAATAAATAACAAGTTATTTAAATATGCCTTTAAAAAATATTTTTTAAGTAAACGAATTCATGCATTTTTATTATTAAAAATGTTATTTGGAAAAAAAATATATTAGGCACGTAAACTTAAAATACATTTTTTAAAAGTTATCGTTTCGTTTTAAACAAAAATTGCGAGAGGGACCCGGGATTTCTGTGCTCACCCCTGCATATGCCACTGGTATTAAAATAATTCAAAAAAGTTCAGTTTGTTCTTAAAATGTTGACGTCCAAGGGGGAGGGAGCAACTTGACCCCCCCCCCCCCCCCATCTTTCAAGAATCCGTGCTCAGAAGCAACACTAGGCACAAGCTTTCCATTATACTTTTTATGATGAGAAGGAACAGGTTAAACCAGCATACAGAATTAAAAAAGGGGAAGGGACAGCATGTTTTGGAAGCTTTCTAGGTGCGCTATCTGAATTATTCAGATAATTTAACATTGTATAAAACAATACATTTGTGTAAAAACATCTATTAATCAGAGAAAATAAGCTCTAAATACAAGTCTTATGCTTTAAAGTAAAAAAATAATGTATATTTTTATTTGTTTTTAAACCAAAAAATGTAATTGTATGTAGTATTTTAAACATTCATAATCATATGTAATGCTATACAGTGGCATAGCCAGGATTTTATTTCAGGAGGGGTGAGTGTGTGTATCAAACTGCTATCTAAGTATCAGTTGTAAATAAATATCACATTGTAAGCTAAGTAAAGGGTCAGATTTAGGAAAGGAGGGTTGTAGCCCTCTCCCTCCTCTAGATACATGCCTGGCTATAAGAATTATTTCTCGCGTTCAAACTAGTAACGAAATTAACGAGTAATGAATACTTAGTAACAGGTTGTGAGTTTAAAGTAACGAATACATACGGGTATTAATATTTTCATAACTTTTACAGCACTACACAATTGGTACAGCTGTAGCACATCTAAAGATGTAAATAATCATGATCTTAAAAAAAAAAAAAAAAAAAAACAGTTTTAATTTCAAAGCAAAGTTTTTAATGGAAGTTTAACAACTCAATATAAAGCATTCAGACAGCTGGTAAATATGTAATTGATAGTATAAATCTGTAAATAAAATATTTCTTTTTTTGGCATGGGCATAATGAAATAATTTTGCCAGAAGTGAATAACTTTTTGAGCACAGCAGAATAGACAGACTATAAAAAGACTTTACAAATTTTAAAACAAACAATTTAAAAATAAACTTTATAGAAATGTTAATATTGTGCAATAACAATCATATTATTTATTTAAAGATTTGAACACGAATGACAGCGTGAGCCTTTTCCACTCCTAATTGATTTCTTAATGTACTACATACAACACTGCAGGTTAAAAAAATTCTTTCAGCCCCTGCAGATGTAAACCTTTACAGTCATAAGTTACTCTATTACTATTAGATTTTTTGATGTGATACAATCTTTCAAAACTAACAGACTTTCTGTATTGTAAAATACCGCAACTGTATTCACAGAGGATGCTCATTAATTTTAACTTGAAGGTTCTCAGAGAAAAGTTTGAATTATCAGATGTTAAGAGAACATATAATTTTTTGAGTGTACCACTGAAGAAGAAAAAATTTCCTAAAATATAGCATTAGGGGCCCAGCCTCACAGATTTTGTTAAAGTAGTATTCCTGATCTGCGAAAATTTTGATGCAGCATTTTAAATGTTTTCTGTGAATAATGCAAATCTAGAGTTTTGTGCACATCAGACACGAGTAAATACGATATTTTATAAACTATACGTTTGGCATGATTTATTTTCTTTGGGGTTTCTTTTTTTAAATTTAGCATCACCTTTATGAGCATGAAGACTTATGTAAATGAGTCAATGGTCAAAATACTATACATGTTAGACTTATACAGAGCAGTGGTAGTCAACATGACTCCTTCTGCTAATTAGTGGATGTTTCGGTTTTCATGGTTGGTGGTAGAGGTTTAGAGTAATTAATAAAGCAGTCTCCTTTTTTTTTTTAAAGAAAAATTAACTGACTTTTTAAAATAAATACATTAAAATGGACATTTCTGAAAGTACTGTTCAAGAAAGTTTCCCAGCATTATTTAAAAATATTTTTTTTATGTTTATATAAATTCTTTAGTGTTTATATTTTATTACTATTCTTACTGCTTTCCCACATTATAAATAATCATTACTTTATAACAGGTGGATGGTTAGAAAATTTTGCTGCTAGCAGATACAGAAGCGAGAGACATATAAAAAGGTTGATTACCAATAATACAGAATAATGAAATTTCTTACCAATGTCTGTATCAGTTTGGCAGGATGCATCTGTTCTAATAGTGCAATCCTTTGTAGCACTTTTAAGCATATCATCAACTATAAACAAATAAAAAGATAAATAAGTATATACATAAAGTGAAACAAGAACTTTCAACAAGTTATAGGTAATTAGAAAATATCTTAAAAAACAACTAGGAAATTTTCTAGAATTTTTTAAATAAACATCCTTCTTCGAATAATCTTTTTTGATTTTTTACAGAAGTGCCAACCATTATGAAAAAATTCCTCTCATCTATTTACAAAATATTAACATATTTAAATTTTTATACAATCCCCCATTAAAATAATCCAATTAGTAGTACATACAATTATGAGGGGGATGTACTAAATTTGAGAATTATATCCTAAAAACTGTCAGAGATGATTATGATAAATATATGCAGACTTAAACCACTTTTAAATGATTCTTGACGGGGGAAAAAATAGAACAAAGGGAACATAGATGATTGCATTTCAGGGATCGTACAGAAATGACACAAGAAAAAAACTTTTCCACGCTAGCAGTAAATGTTTACTTTAAATTCCTGTTTAGTCCCTGAGTATAGTTACTTAATGATACTATAGAGACATTTTATGATGAAAAGTTGAAATTTTGTCCATTGCTTCTTTAGTATATGGGGCACATTTTACTAACTGGTAATTTTTTTGTACGGGGGTTGTACAAAAATTCAAAAAGTCTAACTTTTTGAAAATTAAAGAGAGCAAACTTTTCTTAATGGAGTCGTATTCCCGACCTTATTTTGAATTTTTTAAAAATTAACATTGTCTTCTTATCTCTAATAGATGAAGAATTAAAGCCCTTTTTCTGACACTTTGTATATGTAGACAATACATATAGTTTCGGAAGTATTTCACAATTCTGTGATCAAGGCACACAAAACATTTTTCTTTAACTGTTTTTATAACTAAACTACTCTGAACCCATTAATATCATTCTCAGATGTCCTCCAGAGGCAAGAAATTAATAGTTTCTCCAACTTTACACAGTGCTCAGCCCAAGCCGTAGGAACAAAACTAGTGAGAAAAGTGACTAAGTATTTAAAAGAAGTGACTAAATAGTGACTTAAATTATACCATTCAACACATAATTCATTATGTTAACGGCATCATTTATGACATTAACATGCAATACTATTTGTTAAAAACTTTTTACAAGAAACTCTGAAACACATAAGACTACAAAAACTGACTTCATGAATCAGTTACTTATCAATTTAAAAGAAGCGTTAAACTATAAGTTATATTTCTTAACAGGCTTCATAAACTATTGATTTGTTCCTAGAAAATTGAGTCATTCAAAACAAAATATGATTTACGGGCTGACAGGAGGTGTGTGTGTGTGTGGGAGGGGCAACCCGTTTAGAACTATTCTTTTCTCTGAGAGGCCAGATTTAAAAAAAAAAAAAAGAGAGAGAGAGAGAGAGAGAGAGGAGAACGACAAGACATAAGAGCAGTCAGCGAGAGGATTTAGTTTCGATTTCTGGAGATGTTTGAATGAACTTTGATTATACGTTAAAAAAATCTGATGTGGACAACACATGACTTCCTTGCACGTCTATTAAATCAAAAATATTTTCAGTGCACTTCATCTAAACTTATTTTGTTTGAAAGAGATAAAATATCAGTAATAGTAAAGTTTAGTGATTTCTAGCGAAATATTTTGATATCGCCAAGCTGAGTTCAGTTTGAAAGATTTCCTTCTGGCACTTTAGTTTGGCTGATATTTCACCAAAAGCCGACAAGCTTGAGATAGTTTGTGAGATTTTGGGTAGCCGAAGTAGTCATTGACCACAGACTTTCAATGAATTGAATGCATCCGTACACCTTAATGTATTTAAAGTCATTTGGCTGACCCTGTAAATAAACTCCCTGTCGATTGCAGTCAAAAAAGATATTGAAAACAGTTAGATATTACAATAGTTCTAAATACAAAAGTTCAAAATTCTACGGGTCAAATTTTTAGAGTTATATAAAATACCAAATAATTTTTGGCACCAAGTTTGGCGATATTTCGGCGAACCTCACCAAGGTTGATGTCATATGGCGAGATTTTAAGCACCGACCAAACAATGACTGACTATAGCCAAATTTTTGCCAAAACTCGCCAAGGACGATTAAAAATAGTCGATATTGGACCATGTCCAAATGACTAACTATTGCCAAATGTGGCAATATTTTGGTGAAACTCGCCAAGGTCGACGACAAATGGCAAGATTTTTGGCATGGACCAAACGACAGACTATTGCAAAATTTGGCAATATTTTGCCAAAACTCACTAAGAACAATGACAAGTGGCAATATTATAGGCATGGACCAAATAACTGACTATCCCAAATTTGGTGATATTACGGCAAAACTTGCCAACGTCGATGACAGACGGTGAGATTTTCGGCATGGGCCAAACAATGACTGTCTACAGTTGTATTACAGTAAAAGCTCGTCTATCCGGCATACAAGTAACCGGAAAATTTTCAGCTTCCCTCTTTTTCTTTTTTGTGTCTTCTCAAAAGATTGATTAGTACGGTGACCCCTCCTCTCCAGCTGTCCAAACAGTACGTTAGCAACAGGTGCAAATTTCCAATTACCAGAGAATACTAATATTTCCCTAAATTACAATGGTGTGTTTAAAAATCTTTTCGCCACGGCCCTATCCTCTGTTAACGCTTGCGCGCTGACATAACTGATTTTCGCCCGACCATCTTGGGCATCCCATACATGATAGTTACTAGAGATGAGACGTGCTCAGCCCGAGCCCGACTCGGGCTCTCTAATTCACGATTGCGTTCGGGCTCGGGCTCGTGAAAAATTTCTTCTTTGTTGAGCATACTCCTTGAAACAGATTTTAAAAAGTGATTCATGGGATAAATAGACGTACTTATTTCAAAAAATAGCGGCACGGGGGACTAGGAGGTGTGTGAAGCTCCAAAATTTATTGTATCCTCTTAATGAAGTAGTTAATTTTATTTGTCTTTAGCTGAAATTTCGGGCTCGGGCTCCAACTTTAATAATATTGCTCGGGCTCGGATTAAAAGCTCGGGCTCGGATTCGGGCTCGGGCTTCAAAAAATGAGCCCGAACTCATCTCTAATAGTTACTACACACAATAATTACACACTGGAGATAAGCATTTTTATAACATTCGTTTCACGTTGTTTTTGTTTTTCTTTATGTCTCAGGAGTGGGTGAAAGAGATAACCTTAAAAAATCTTGCTTTAAAATGGGTTTTTTAATTGGTTTGCGAGGGGGGTCCGAAAAAAAAAAAAAGAAAAAAGTCCCGGTAAATGTGTTTTTCATAACGGGTTCCGACATTTGGTTACTTAATTGACAGACTGTACATACATATTACAGTATTCCACAGTTGTTGCATGATGAGGGTGCCATGAGAAAATTCTAATTATCTTAAGGGTGCCAGGACTTCAGTAAGTTTGGGAACCCCCGAGATAGGGTATAAAGCACATATGGGCAACCGCCAGCCCGCGGCTGAATGTGGTCTGCCCCAACGTTTGATCTGCCCCCTGGAACACATCGAAACTCACAAAAACTACTCAAAATCCCATATAAATCCTAATTATATGGCCCACAACTTTGCTAACATCCTGAAGTTTGGCCCGTGACTTTGCTGACATCCTAAATTTTGGCCCGCAACTTTCCAAAGGTTGCCCATGCCTGGTATAAAGCATTACTACTTTATTAATTCTTTTCCCAATTTTGTATCCTGTTTTATAGGGATGCACCGAATATTCGGTATATTGCCTATTTGGAAGATAAACCGAATATTCGGTTCGGCTGAATACTTAAATATTCGGCAACCGAATAGTAAACAAATTTAAGTATTCATCAATTGGTAAACAAATACATATTTTTTATATCATGAATGAAATATACAGTATAGTACCATAGTACTAAATTAATTCAAGTTGCAACTTACTAATATCACATGTGAATACACGTTAGAAACCCTTAGAAAGTCCACCTACCAAGGCACCACCCCATCCTTGGCTGATCGCCCTAGTGTAATGTTGCTACAATCACACAAAAAATTAATATCACAATGAAATTAGTTTTAATGTAACAGAAAGCACTCAGATGCTAGATTTAAATTTTGTTGCTTTTATATTTTTCTTAAATCTTATGACAGACAGGGTGAGAAATTGGGAGCAAAAATCTAGGCGTCAATGACACCCAACTTTTTTTTTCCGGTTGCCAAACTGTCTCGTTTAGTTGCAGTTTCGAAAACCTTTGTTTTGTTTATATGCATAAACTATAAACAGGTAGGCTTAATGATTATGTACAGTAATAATAAAGAAGATCAGGACTATTAAAATTAAGATTAATAAATAGAAAGTATATATAAAATCAATTTTTATAGCTTTCCACCTATGCATCCAGAATAAAATATTATGATACATTTTACAAGAACATGGTCTTTAGTTTTAGTTTAGAAGTATTTTATAAATTGTTGCTATATAGCTACAATGTGGGTAGATAAACTTATGCAGTATACGTGTACTAGCTTCAAAATGTCACCTGATCAACCACCACTGCAAGCAAACAGGTAGTACATGTTAAAATTGTGGAAATATGTATTTGTATTCTCAGTGGGTTGAACTTAAGTTGGGAGAGGGTCTATGAAAGTTTTCAATGTCATCAAGAAGGACTTATTATTTTACATAGCTATTTTATCTTATTAAAAATTATTTTTTTAAAATTACTTAAAACATATTTTAATACAAACTGAATTTTATCTTAATTATTAAAATTTTTATATTTAAATAAAAAGTTTTTATTTTTATTTTCAAATAACTAATTCAATTTAAGTTTTTTTTAAATTTACATTATCTCATAAAAGAGTTTTATTTAAAAAAAATAAATTTTATTAAGTTTAAACCATCAAATAACGTTTTTATTCAAATAATATTTTTATTTGAATTATCGTAATTTAGGCCGGAAGTCCGAAATTTATAATTTCCCAAAATCCAGACGTTTTGCTAATGTCATCCCACCCCCACACATAAATAAATAAATCTTCTTTCGTTTTGTCACGAAATTGTATTAATTAATTGCAGTCAATATATGTATTGTTTTAAGTCACGAACTGATGCACTTAGCCTGTCGTTATTGCAACGCTACAACACGCCACGACAAATAAAATCCAAGATGGCGTCTGGACCGGAAGCTGTACTCTCCTGCGGTAAATAATTATATTTAATTAATGAATATTAACTAATCCAAATAACTTTTACACTGCCTTATTTAAAAAGATCTCGCGCGTTCATCAATATTGATATCAAGTATTATCATCGCATCTTCCCACACCGCCGTGCCATACGCGCTGAGCTACCGCTAAAACACACATTTGCAGAAAGAATCCAATATGGCGAACGCGAGCTCGTCATAAATCCTCCTCCTATCAATGATCCGATTAATATTCATGGAGTTAAAAAATTATCGCCAAATTTCTTTACGTTTCTCTATTTGTTTACATTACAAAAAGTGCGATTTAAATTATTACACATGCGCGGAAGAGAAGAAAGCGGTCTTCCACGCGTTGCGCAGACTGTCTGCAGAGGACCGTTCTCGTTCTGCCACGTGGCGGTGCTTACGAAAGCAAAAGTTTCTTTCACGGAAATTTATATTTTTTTAAGCACATTTTGAAAAATAGTCGTCTAGACAGTAAAAAAGTCCCCAGAATTTGCAAAATATTCATTTTTCGCCATATTTTAGTTTAAAAAGTCGCCGTAGTCAGCCGATGCCAAAATAGTCGCTTTTTAGTTGCCTGTGGCAGCCCTGTATTGGAGAAAATGTTACGCATAAAAAATGACGACTGGTTCTTAAATCTCGGACGTCAAAACAAAAATTACAGTTGCAAAATACGACTAACGACCGCTAATTTTGCACCCTGATGACAGATTACATTAACCTTTCTATTACTAACTCATTTAAATTTGAAACAGTAACCAGGGAAAAAAAACCTCATAACATTAAGTGTTCATAAATATGCAAAGTCAATTAACTACTAATTTTTTAAATTAAATATGCAGGTAAAAAAAATTACCAACATTTCACTAATATTTAAAAAAGTTATTAATAATACATAAAGGAAGTACTTGGATATTAAATTTTGCAGCATTTTAATTTATGAAATTTTACACCATATGAAATATTACTTAAGAACAAACGGTTTAATAAGTTTAATAAATTTTAGCCAAGTATTCGGTATTCGGCCAAATATTCGGTTAGAATTTTAACCGAATATTCGGTATTCGTTATTTAGCAAAATATGGTATTCAGTGCATCCCTAACATTTTATGTGTAAAATGCTGTTTAAGCACTTAAAGAAGCATTCTGCTTCGATACTCACGTTTGACTATTTGTGTTTCATCACACTTCAAAGAGCAGATGATAGTGAGAACTCCTGATGGCAAGAATTCTGATTTTCGATTCATCACTTCTGATCTTCCTATGGCTTTTGCTTTTCCCCAACTGTTATTACCTTTCATATCAAATACATCATGCTTGTCACCATTCAGTAAATCTTCCCTGCCATCTGTCTTCTTTATAAAGAGACTGTAGGTTATGGATACAGGAGGGCCTGAATCTACTCTATAGATATACACCCCAATAAATCCCTCTGAGGAATGATGTTTCTGGCCATTTGGATACAATCCAATGTACCATGATGAGTTGCAGAAGTAAAACGTCTGGCTTCGATAATTTTTATCCACCTCTGCAGACAGTGATAGGAAGTCGGCAATCTCCCATTCGATGTTCAATGGATTTCTTTCATCTTTCAGCTGACCTACAATATTTTTGTTCGACATGGTGGTTGTTAATAATCAAAGAGCCAGACTGTGTAGTCTTATCCTAGAAAAAAGCCAAGAAATGAGAAAAATTAGTATAACTCTATAGCAAAGGCAAATAGATTATTTTTTTGAGGGGGTGGAGGGTAGAGGTCTGCGCTGCTTCCTGCCGAGGTCTAGGCCAGCACGCTGACAAAGAACGAAGATTGTACACCATGACGTACAATCAGCTTCAAAACTTTTTTAAAAATTGCACATAAACTTTCAACTGCTTATTTTTATCTGGATACTTCTTAACCCTCTCGTCACCCTGAACCTCATATGAGGCTCCTACTTCAAATAGCAATATTTAGAGAGAAAAAAATTCAATTTAGTATTTTTTCCTTCCAGTGATATCAATATCATTAATTCATCTAGAAAGTATATGAGGCTCTTAACTAGATGCATAAATCGTGCCTTGCAGTAGTCAATTTAGATCATTTTTTACAGTTTTCGCTTCATTGTTTCAGGAGAAAAATTAAGAAAATATTTATGCTGCTTTTTTACCGTTTTTTTTCTTTTTAAGGTAAATATAGTTTTTTTCTTATTCCTATACCTTTATCTAATATGTGCATCCTTTTAAATTAATTTCAGCATAACAAAATTCTTCGAAAATTCAGAAATTAATATTAGAAAAGCAACATTAGGGAAAAAAATATTTTTGCATGATTTATAATAGTATTTCAGATGCATTAAATTCTAGACAGATTTTTTTTTTTTCTGATTTTTCATAATTCGATGAGATGATTGACGAGAGGGTTAACATTTTACAGGACAACGTCCCTGATTAGAAGCATCAAATTAAAGAAAAAATTAGCAGTTATAGTTAAAAGATGACTTGACTTTTTGAAACACAAGTTTCATTTCTATCATTAGTGGGAAACTGGATAAAAAAATCATAAAAGTAGCCATTTTCATAAATTTTTACAAAGCTATCTTGATGCAGCCCTCGCCCTCTTCAAACTTAATTCATATCTTTACTTAAATTTATAAATAAATCTTTCATTAATTCTTAATATTTCACTTATCATTTAAACTACACATCATTATATTCCGTTTTTGAAACCAATGTAAAAGTTTGTCAGAAATGACTAATGCTCCCAATTGCGAACACAACACAATGAAAATTATATACAACCCCTTCCCCCATTTTTAAATGACCAATATCCTTTAATTAACGGATCAGAAAACAAATATACAAAAAATTAAATTAAAGTATGCCTGATCTAAATTTGGTCTGTAAAAGGTTAATACTAGCAACTTGTAAAGATACAATTTACATTTTTTCAGTAAATGGTGTAAATTAATTGCTTTAAAAACTATTTAAACCTTGCATTATGCATCAAAAGAACATAATAAGTTTGGATTGGTTCATGAGAAGGTTGTAAAGAAAGAAAAAAAAAAAAGGAAAGAAAAGAAAGAAAAAAATGCTAAAAAGCAAATAATGTATGAATCATATATTGATAACTAAATGTATCGTGAATGTGCCATACAAGCAACATAAACCTATCCGATTTTGAGAAAATCTATTGTTTCAGTTTTTCATTAGACATATTTTAAAAGTGTGCCACAACGGCAAGCTCATAATCAGGAGCCTCACCTGTGGCCGAGAGCATAGCACTCTGAACTGGGAGTTGGAAGGTGCCTGGTCCAAAACCAAGTCGCATTCACCGACCTAACTGTTCTCTTTCCTCCGAAACTTAGTGTAGATATGGGTTAGGACGCCTTAGAAAGACCCCCTACCCTTGTCTAGAGCCTACGTGTAGCCAATTGGCTGAAATCCCACAACACAACAACATCATTCTCAAGACTAAATTTTCATAATCTTTAACGTACCCATAAAAATACTGTTTCAGAATACTCTGCTAATTCCTGGGTTCGTCGTTCTAAAGTTCCGTTGGTGTAGATAGTTCTAGAAAAGAGTCCATTTGTCAGGATGGAATACAAACTTTATTGCTTCTGGAACTCAGTCGAACAATCAGCTGAACAAAATTCACAGGCACTAATAGCCAGTAGCTCGTTTATAACAGTCCACTAAAGATCAGAGGCTTCCACAAATGCTGTATTTCTCAGACAAAATAAAGCACTTCCACAGGCAAAAATTCAGTGGAAATATGCGAGGGATAACACTAACAATCCCTCAAACCTCAGCGATGAAAGATTTACACCGCAAGCTTCAAAAACGCATGCGGAAATACTGCTCCTATTACTCAGTTCACAAAGAAGAACAGATAACTCATCGGAACTGGGGCCTCTCGCAAGTTGTATTTATAGGCGATGCAGAAACTACAAGAAGCTTCCAGAAGAGTCTATTTCTGGAGGATTCCACATAAAGTGGGAATTTTTATTACGTCATAGAAGAGAAATATTAGGCTATTATGTATGGTAATGCAGAAAAAGTATCTTTACAAGCCCCATTGGAAAAATTGTCCCGAATAAACCAAAATGTCACCAAGTTTGGCGACTTTTGGCACCATGCATTTGACCAAAAATAAGTCCCCCAAAAGTGAAGTTACCGAAGGCCTATGACTAATATTTCTCAAGATTTCTAGAAACCCAACACTAATGAATAGGCAAACTGGAACCTCTGTATCTTCGGTTCTAATTGACCGAATTTGATGCAACAAAAAGCAAAATTCAACTATTTGAAGTGTAGATTTTGAACTATTTTAAGCAACAGAACAGCAAGTTGGATGAAGATATTTGAATGATTTTGTAAACAATTTGATGTTTTTATCAGTGTAACTTACTGCAATTTTAATTTGTTAAAATTTTTTTTAGTTTGCTTGGTTGATCATGCAAAATAGTTGGCGACAGTTGCTGGGGCTTAGCAACTGCGAAGCTCCGTCAGCAAACTGGCGAGTTGGCATTTTTCTGTAGAACGTCTTTGGTCTTGCAATCTCTTCTGCTCTGTTCGGTTCAAAATCTCTGGGTTCCATTATTTTGGTTTACCTCATTCGGCAACATGTGTGTGCGATGCAAAAGGCTGTGAGAATCAGCCATAGAGGAAGTTCACTATTAATGATTTTAAGATTATTTTCCCAAGATGCACCACTGATGCAATTTGCTTCCCATATAGTGCCACATGCGCTAGATGACGTCACGCGGTTCATTCCCTCCTGGGTGACCGTGAAAAACTTTGATAACAGATTCGTAGATGAGCAGACCGATTTCTGCTTGGGGACCCAAAAAGGGCATTAGATTGAATCTGTTAATTATTTTGAACGTGTAAATTGTATATAGGGATTATGTAAATAAATTGTATAATTGTATTAGATCTGATTTGATTATTATTGAAAAATAGAATTTGTACCACTGAACCGCCACAAAAATATAAACCGTACGGACTGACATCCGCCACACCGCACAAGTAGAAATGTACATAAAATGGCTATTTAAGAAAACCAAATATTTTAAAAAATTAAATTATTTAAAGTAAAAATAACAAACTATTAAAACCAAAAGAGGAAGGCCCCCCTCGAATATATGCTAATGCTGGCCGTTTGCAAGGCCCAAAATAACATCAGTGGGTCTGCTGGAAAATATGCTAATGATGGCCTTTTGCGAGATGCCAAAAAACATCGGCGGGTCCGGCCATCACTTAAGTAAGTCCCTCGAAAATATGCTAATGCTGGCTCTTTGTGAGACCCCCCCAAAAAAAACATCACTGGATCCAGCCATCACATATTGGTTGCATATTTTCGGGAGGGCCCACGAAAATAAGCAACCAATGGCCCTTTGCTAAGCTAAAAACATCAGACTATCATGTATACCCACGCCAGGGTTTTGGACCCGCCCACAAACCCAATAAAACCCCACACGGAAACGGGTTTTTTTTGGGTTTTATTAAAAATTATCAAAATTTTTCCTTTATTTCATTTAAACCATTTGTTATTTGATATTAAATACATATAATATTACATACATAACTTAATGCATTATATTAGATAAATATATATATGCCAGTTTAATTTTTTTATAATTATTTTTCCAAATTCAACATAAAGAACAATAACCTTTTTAAAAATAATACCTGGAGCTAATTCTATCTGCAATATTTGTTTTGAAATGAACAGGTGTAGAATGCAGACATGGATAACTTAACAATTTATCTCTTTAATCATATTTAGGACTATATTCCGTCTACGGTGTTTTGTTTACATATCAATGTTTTGTTTACAATTCATTGGTGAACAATCTGACGCCAGAGTGAGCGATGCACCGCCACAGTGAAGTTACCTCCGGTGGTAGTTGTGACTGGTAACCATAAAGAATACGTCTATCGTCAGTTTGGGTTGATATTTGATATTGTTTCAAGGGAATGAAATATGTTAATGTATGAAACGAATTTGTGCGTGTTTGTTAGAAATATAGTGTGAATATAATAGCTAAATAAAAGAAAGCATGCTGGTGTTACGTTATAAGCTGGTGGGTGTTGGGGACATTTCTGAGCGGTTATTTAAAAAAAAAAATAATAAAGGTAAGTGCTCTTTTTTAACGAATCTTTGCAATGTTTAAGGTTTTTAATGTGAATTTTAAATTGATATTGGATGTGTTTGTTTTCGTAAGTGCTATTTACGTGCTATTTTAATCATACTGACTTTATAAGAGGTGTACAACTAGGTTGTTTAATCCACCGATGTTTTTTTTTGAGTTGAAAACGGGACAGTATTTGCCCAATTTACATTAGCTGTGCAACTAGGTTGCTTAATTCACTGTTGTTTTTTAGTTAAAAACGGTCCACTGGTTGCACAGTTTACATAGCTGTACAAATATGTTACTGAATCCACCGAGGTTTTTTTAGTTAAAAACGGTCCACTGGTTGCATAGTTTACATAGCTGTACAACTAGGTTGCTTAATCCACTGTATTTTTTTAAGTTAAAAACGGTCCAGTGTTTGCTCATTTTAAATTGCCTGTTACTGAATTTGCAGACGTTCTTTTGGTTAAATATGGACGTTGTATTTTGTTTTAATGTTTTTGTAAGTGGAATATATGTGCAATTTTAATGTGTTAAAATACTTTGACTTTGCTGACCGTGCAAAATGGTTGGGGACAGTCGCTGGAGCTTGGCGGTTGCCAAGCTCCAGCGACTTTCGCCGTGTTTACATGGGGTGCGCACCAGCTTGTATGATTTTACCCATATTTAAAACCTTATTTATTAAAATATGTAATTATCAGTATAATGGCACACACACACAAAAAAAATAATCTAAAATTATTCTTCCAGATTTTACTTACGCACTCGCCCTAGTGGTGAAATGTTCTGGATGAGTGCGTATTGGAAAATCTAAAGTACCCATTTCAGTTATGAAATTGGATCCTTGATCGGAATTGAATTCTGTGTTAAAATCACCTAAAACAGTCTTACAATCATCCTCCTTTAGCAACGTTTCAAACAGAGTGTCTAATTTACCTTCATAAGAAATTTGAGGACTAGCGTATGTAACTGCAAATCTCACTTTATCTTGAATATGCGTAATGACCATTTGAACACCATTGATCGTGTAGGCACGGATATAGCGTTTCATTAAGTTTCTTTTATAAAAATCATAACTCCAGATGGCTTTCTGTTTTGGAAACCACTGGCTATCCGTTTGACCCAAGTGAATCCTGGTATTTAAAAATCATCTGAAGGGTTAGTCCATGTTTCCGTTAGCAATATCAAATGTAAAGCAATATCATGTAAACTATGCAACCAGTGGACTGTTTTTAACTAAAAAAACCTCAGTGGATTCAGCAACCTAGTTGTACAGCTAATGTAAACTGCGCAAACACTGGCCCGTTTTCAACTCAAAAAAACATCGGTGGATTAAACAACCTAGTTGTACACCTCTTATAAAGTCAGTATGATTAGCACGTAAATAGCACTTACGAAAACATAAACACATCTAATATCAATTAAAAACCTTAAACATTGCAAAGATTCGTTAAGAAAGAGCACTTACAATATTTTTTTTTTTAAATAACCACTCAGAAATGTCCCCAACACCCACCAACTTATAACATAACACCAGCATGCTTTCTTTTATTTACTTTATATTCACACCATATTTCTATCAAACACACACAAATTCTTTTCATACATTAACATATTTCATTCCCTTCCAACAATAACGTGAAACACAAACAATTTCAATTGACGATACACGTACTCTTTATGGTTGCCACTCACAACTACCACCGGCAGGGTATTTCACTTCCTATGTGCATTGCCCAAGACGGCGCCAAATGAAACATGTAAACAAAGCACCGGATACGGAATATAGTCCTAGATTTTTTACAGTAAAAAGGAATATATATTTCGAGCAAAATTAATAACTATAAAGAAAATTATTAAATAAATAGTAGTTCTGCAGTAAGTTGGCCTGCAAAGGGTTTACTGACTTATTTTCTAACTAGGAAATATAACTGACTTAAAAACATAAAAGTAAAAAAAGTTTAAAAGTTCATAAATTTAAAAAGTAATAGAAAACAGCCAATCAAAAATAACATATTTTTCTAAGTGAACAATAATATACTTCTATAATATGGTCATAAAAAAAATTAGGAGCCCTTTATAAACACCAGCAGAAAAAGATAGTACTGCATTAAAGTTGAAGTTACTTTTATATTTTAATTAATTAATTAATTATTTTGTAATGAAAGTTTTCTTTTAGACTAAAATTATTCTGCTTTGAAATAAAACTATAAAATTTAAATCCAAAAAGTGTTACTATAAAAAGACCTTAATAAAACCCAAAAAAACCCACCCAGGTTGGGTTAAAAAAAAAAAAAAAAAAAAAAAAAAACGGATTTTTTAAAAACCCTGGCTCACCCTCAAAATAAAAGTATTCGAGAAGGTAGTGTTGACTCTAGAAAAAAAGGGCCTCCGCGGGGTTTTCAAAAGGCGCACCCTGTTCTCAAAAAGGGCACTTTGGGGTTCCACGAGAATGTACAGGTAGATAAGATATAGAAACTGGTTTGAAACTATCTGATCCCCAAAACTTTAACATGTAGAGTTGTAATATGTGTTCTGACTTACAATGCAAAGTAAGATTTTTTCCAATTTGTCTTAGTTTATCCCCACTTCTTTTGGAGAAAATATCCAGTAGAAGTAAATGTAAGCGAAATAGGAAAAATAATTTGTTGATAATATTTTGGTCTAAACATGCCATAAATATGTGAATTAAATCTACATAACTAGAAGTTTTGATTTAAAAGAAAAGAAATTTTAATATAAGTAATGTTGAATTTTCTGCTTAATTTTTTTTCCTCAAAATTATGTGACATACATGTTTATTATTTATAAGAATAGTACATTTATTGAAGAAGGTTTCAGAAATTTTTAGCCAGACATAATTTGTTAGGCAGTAGGGCAAGGCAGAGGGACTGTTAATTTTTGTTCCTCCATTTTATCACACTATCACTACTGGATCTCATTCATATACGGTATTTCACCTATATTGGTACAAACTTTTAAACAGAAAAGGACTGTCAGTGTAAGTGGATTAGGGTAGATGAGTTTAGCATGTAATAAAAATAATAAAATTTCTGCAATGCAGGGTGTATAAAATTTAATTATATAAATCAGAATTTTATTTAAATTCTTTTGTTTGCAATAATTATTGAATGAATACCAAGTAAAGATTTTCAAAGTTACCCTTATTACTATTAGACATTATTTAAAATTGCATCAAACAATTTAACTCATCCATCGATTGATAACTACAGAAATTGGGGAAATTGAATTCAAAACACAGAAGATTGCCCAAAAAAATGACATAGTCATGCAAATTTTGTAATACATCCAATAGTTGGAATGTACACCACCATATCAAATCAAATTACTGAAATATATTTGTTATTCCTCTTTCACTTCTAATTTAATGCTTGCTCATTCATGAAAAGTGAATACAAGTTCTTTAAAAAGTACTATTTCTTTAAAATAAATAAAAATAATTACTACATGTAAGTTTTTTAGCAGGTATAAAATTAATATTTTTTTTAACTCACAGAATTGTCCAAAAGTATGAAATAAAGTTTAAAATATTTTCAATAATTTATTTTTCATAAAGATTTATTTTCATTTCTTGTAACATACTTAAAAAGGTCTCTTTAAAAACACTAAATTTTCTTTCTTAAACCTTGCTTTAATCTTTTTAAAATAAAAAAGTAATCAATAGTTTATTTTAACTATCAAATGTTTTTAATCAACTTAATATAATTAAAATAATCAGCATCCTGTTGCCAAAAGTACTTAAACAAATTATCTATTAATAAAACTTCCAGAATTTTTTCTTTTTTCCCAACTGAAAATAAGCTTAAATTGATGACAGTTTGTTTTATGAATAACCTAGCTGTTAACTTATGACACAATTTGACACCAGGTTATTGGCGCTCGGTGCGGTCCTTCAGTTTGCCGCCCCATTCTTTCTAAGTTTCAGCATTCTGCCCCCATTTCGGTCCTTTAGTTTTCCACTTTATTATTTTTAAGTGTCCTCCCGGCCAACATGTTTGTTTGTTTTTTTGCCGCGGGGGGCAGACCCCCCCTCTTATTACGCCACAGTTTTAATTATATAAAAGTGGAGTAAATGCAGAATTTAGTAAATCAGACTATTGACAAGATTTGGTATTCTAAATATTCATATTATACACCTTCTGATTTTTTAAAAAATTCTCAACATTTTAATGAATGAAGAAAGGAAAAAATAATAATAAATGCAAAAGAAAGCTAGTTCTGGGAAAGGATGTTTTGCTAAGGCATACTTTCTGTATCATCTGTAATTATATATGATTAGTAAATAACTGTTATACATTAAGAATAATATGTACTAAGAAAGCCAATTAAAAAGAGCAAATCGTTTAGGGGTGGGGGAACTTGCTAGTGTGCAAAACTATTAGACATCGAGAAGAGCAATAATTATATACAGCTGGCGACGGACTCTGGTATAATGATTGTTTGATAATTTGCAACTACATATTTATCAAACGTAGCCACCGATATTTGAGGATTGACAGATGGAATCAGAAATTTTTAGATAACTTGAGAAAATTTTGAATTTCCCAATGGTATTTTCTTTCCCCAATTCCTAAGTGAAATGCCGATCGGGCTTCTTCTCGCTTGAGTCGGCAAAAACAAAACATGCAAGAGAGGGCCCTTTTCGGGTTACTCGGCTCGTGCAAAGGAAACAAAGACAAAGGCAGCAGCAGTATTTTGATCTAAAAGAGTAAATATTTGAAAAAAGCATTTTAATAAATTACATTTGTGGGAAAGATCTAATTTCATAGACTGTTTTTGTGAAAGGGCCGTTTTCAATCGAACCTATTTTTATGATCGGATTATTGTACTCAATCATAACCGTTTTAATTAACGTATTTTGGTGATGGGCTGCTAAATGGTATGTAGGAAATAAAAAGTGCTGATTGTTGACTAATAATAATAAAAATGTAAAAGCAGGAGGGCACAGAAAGAAGAGAAATAGGGCTGCCCGGTGCTACAAAGACGACAAAAGGGCCGCCGGGTGCTAAAAAGATAACAAAAAGGCCGCCGGGCGCTGCGTCCTGTCAAATTAATCTAGAGTCAACACTAGAGAAGGCACAGCTGAACAGGAACATGAAAAGTTACAATTATATGTAACATGTAACCTAATTCATATTTTATAATATATAATTTTTAATGTATGAAACAACTGTAAGAAGTTTCACTTTTACTTGAATATTTTTTTGACAGGGTGTAGTTATTGTTAACTGCAAAAGTTAAAGCAAATTAGAATAGCTAGATTAGGAAAAAATGAAAAATAACAACGCATGAGCACAAATGCAAATTAACAGCTTCGTCAAATTGAGCAAGCGGATTTGTTACATTCATCTGTGTACGTCACACAGTAGCTAGAATAAAAAATAACTACGCATGCGCGGACAATGCAAGATATTTTGGATCTTTCCACACTTCTGAAATATCCAATTTGCAATATTTGACGCATTCTCGTCCTCCAAAAAAAAAAAAAAACGTCGTCCAGCATGGACTAAAGCACATTTTAGCCGCCTTTATTTAAATGGATAATTTTCTTTTAGATCTGCAAATACAAATAAATATATGGATATTTGATGTTTTGATTCACAGATAAGAATACAGATATGGATCTTCCAGTTAGTGCCTAATTTCAAAATATGTTACAACACCACATACAAGGAGGTTTTAAAAAACTGTTGAAATAGCTTATTTTAATAAAGATGATGTCGTCCGTAAGCTTTTTAAGCCAGTAGTCAGTACGTTTTAGCAATATGATAAGCTTTTCCATGGACCTTAGAGATTTGAGTATCGTTTTAAAATAAGCGCATTTAATAATAGTGGGAGGAGAAGAAGAGTAAAAATTATGTTTTAAATTCACAAAAATCTACAAGAGTACTTAATATTTGTTTTAAATTTAATTTGTTAATGTGTTTATTCTTTAGTTTTTCTTTTGGGGGTTCACGTGCTCTACTGCTCAAATGGAGAAGCCGCCGCTGTTGTCACGTGTTAATTGAACAAAAGCATACATGTTAATTTTCAAAAACAGAACGTTATCTTACCTTTTATACCTATAATTATTAATCTTTCTGCAAAAACAAATGGAACAAGAATACTGTTTTCAACAAAAAATTTCTGCAAGTGAAACTATCTTCAATACGTCTACAAACGGAAAGCCCGCTTTCCTTGAAATTAAACCCAGACTGAACTGACCCAAAGAACCCAAACAAACAACAAACAGTAGCTTCAGGCTGAGTTGAGTAATCAGCATCTCCAAGGGACATTCAGCAAACGACAGCGATCGCATCTAAGTCTACCCATGTTCATGCCGTTCGCAGTTTTACCGCCTCGATGTGTTACCCTGTCATCGATTAAAAAAATGTAAATATATTTTATTTATTAAACATGCGTAGTCAATTATCATCATTAGTTCTAGAAAATACTTTACGCTAGACCATATGCTGGTGAGTCACCAGTTCTGATTTGAAGCACAATTGCTGCTGCTGTGACGTCATAGAAATAATAACAGAAGGTTCAAGGGACGAATTTTGGTGCTGCCATCTATTGATACATTTTGGAAGTATTCTCTTCCTTACTAATCTAACTCCTGCTATCTTGGATATGTTTTAAAAGTATTTCTCTCAAAACTGGGAGGCGTGAGATGCACGGTTCAAACTCTGGTCGCGCCTGTCAACCAAGACGTTCGGAGTTTTCTATGATTTTCTCCAAAACCTCGCGTAAATACAGGCTAGGATCCCTTAGAAAGTCTCCTAGTGAGGGCATTTCCCCTGTGGGCCTCGGATTTTAGTACAGTCAATCGGCCTTAATCCACAAACAATTTTGAATGTCACGAGACTTTTTTCTTTAACATTGTACGAGTAAGAAAACTATCGTTAATTTTTTACTGTTAAATGTTATTTTCATCAGTTATGAAAGATTTTTCTCCAAGACTGTATGAGAACATAAACCAAAATTTAAAACAGGAACAATAACTAAAAAATCTGAACCAAAACTAAAAGATGAACTTAAAACTTCTCTGCTCTTTTCTCAGTCATACTGAATTGCATCAGCGATGCAGTTGGATGCTTCATTTAGTATAGTTAAATGTAGAAAAAAAATTATGTTCTTCTCTAAGTCCTAGTGAGTTTCACCAGTGCTGGAGTCAGATGTTTTAGTACACTTAAAGTATTGGTTTCGTCCCCCCTTCCCCCAACCAAAAAAAAAAAAAAAAAAAAAAAGAGAGAGAGAGAGAAAGGAAAGCAAATATGAGTACAATTCCAGGTAAATGTGGTAGAAAGATTCAATAAGAAAATTTTCTGAAGAATTAACCAAAAATGCTAAAATTGTTAGATTGTGCTGTAAAGAGTGTTCTAGTAGCATTAGTGCTAAAGCACATAGAATATGAAACCATTTTGAGAAATATCCCAAAAGACGAAAGTATGAACAAGATTCTGGTGAAAGTATATCAGATGTATCCGGTTTAACAAGCTCCAGCCCCACTCCATCCTCATCGTATTCTCAAGTCTGAATGTACAACAAGACAGCTTTCAATAGCATCCTTTATCGTAAAGGGTATCAAAACGGAAAAATCAGAATTGTCACAGTCAAGAATCAGTAAATATCTTTACAAGTGATTTCTTAAACTATAAGTGTGTATGTATCTAGAGGGAGAGAAACTACAGTTCTCTATAATTTTGCTTAAAAATTAATAAAAATAACCAAATTATTTAATCACTTTGTGTTGCTAGAGCTTACATATTAAAACGGAGTAAAAGTGGACAAAATGATATTTTGTCTGGGACGGTTTTTTCCACCCGGGATGAAATAGGACAACCCTATTTATAGGTGAAAGAAGCTTTATCGCTGCATATACCCCTCCCAAATTTCTTTTCTGGCTACAGCCTTGTCAACTTATCTCTAATAGATAAGAAATTAAAGTATGTTATCACCTTTTTGAGACACCCTGTATAATACATTTATATATGTATACATCAAAGTTTAAGATGATTTAAAAAATTCTTTAGCAAAGAAAGCTAAAACGAGAAAAAAAAATTCTATAGTAAAATGCATTAAGAATATAAATTTATACAAATAAATTGCTAGGTGTCAGAAAGTACGCATTTTCCCGCAGTGGTCTGGGTGCTAAACTTCGTTCCCATAAGAACATGGCAAGTGAAATCCGTCGTGGCTCCAATGTCCTCCACATTTAACGATACCTCTGGAGGTGCCGATTTCAAACTGTTGGTCCCTCATCTGTAATTACAGTAGAACCTCGATTAACCGAAACTCTCCGTTAACCGAAGTCGGTCTCTTCTTCACTTTTTTTTTTTTTTTTTTTTTTTCACTTTCTACTATCATCCAAAATTTCTCTTAACAAACATGAATTTTTCAAGTTTTTCTTTTTTTCCGCATTCCTTTTGCATGCAATCCGTCCTTTCCAAACTACGAGTGCAGATAACTATTTTGGAATTCCCTTTTATAGAATTCCTTCTCGCAAGCTCAATTCTCGGTATTAGTGAACTCTTCCCATTTTCAAACATCCTTGTTCTAAACAAAAACGCGCCCCATTTCGAAATTTGGAAGGTCATACTGCCGAGTCTCAGAACAATCGAATGTTATTCCACCCTCTGATTGTAAGATTCCTTTGAACTCATGATTTTAAGAATACTTGGGATAGAGCTGCCCGTCAAAGGATGGCCAATTTACACCATTTAAACCATTGTAATTTTTGCTTCAGAAATAAATTTATTTTCATTTATAATTTTAAATTTATTTTGAGTTGTAACTCGCTTATGGCTAAAGAGTTAAAATAGTCATAATAACAGATCAATGACGATACTACATATTAAACTAGATGATTATTGATGAAATCTCGATTATCCGAAAATTTCGATTATCCGAAGTAGGTTCGGTCCCAATTACTTCGGATCATCGTGGTTCTACTGTAGTTCAAAATTAGGGGACCCCGAGCAAAGTCGGACTTCCTCCCATTGGGGCTTCTTAAAATGGAAGCCATCCCTTTCTGACAATTGCCATCCTATTTGGGGGATCTCGCACTGTGGATCCACTCTGCAGGTGCCAAAGGGCATTAGAAACAACAACAAGTACGCATTTTTCTTTTCAAATAATCAATTTATTGGACCAAATAACGTTTATTGCATTTGGGTGGAAATTCGTGTGTAAGAGCATGTAAAGTTATACAATACTTGAGTCGCACAATGTATTTATCTTTTATCATATAAGCTCAATGTTTTAATGACTATGTCATTTTATCTCTCAACACCCTTTATTGAAAAATGTGTCCCAAAAATGCGACATAATTTTACATGCATCCCATGTATTTTTCTATATAGATAGGTTACACTCCTAAAAATTTCAACATAGGGTTACCAGGCGAAATACCCTTTTAATGATTAACGGCATGGGCGCCCTCTGACGACACACGGCGTAAGCATCTTCCGGGCGGTGCTTCCGTTGATATTTGTTTACGTTTTAGCTACTAGCACACGACGCATGCGCCAAAAAATTAATGGGTACGACTCCCAGCGCCACCTTTTAGGCAAATTTCATTTAGTTCTTTCACAATGCTTGGATGATTGTCCTGTACCCTCTTAGTCCGTGTTAAAGACTATTAGTTCACAACAGCTTTAATCTATTGTTATACTATTTCGTAAGCTGTAGAATATGCATCCCATGTATTTTTCTATATAGATAGGTTACACTCCTAAAAATTTCAACATAGGGTTACCAGGCGAAATACCCTTTTAATGATTAACGGCATGGGCGCCCTCTGACGACACACGGCGTAAGCATGTCTCGGGCTGTGCTTCCGTTCATATTTGTTTACGTTTTAGCTACTAGCACACGACGCATGCGCCAAAAAATTAATGGGTACGACTCCCAGCGCCACCTTTTAGGCAAATTTCATTTAGTTCTTTCACAATGCTTGGATGATTGTCCTGTACCCTCTTAGTCCGTGTTAAAGACTATTAGTTCACAACAGCTTTAATCTATTGTTATACTATTTCGCAAGCTGTAGAATATGCATCCCATGTATTTTTCTATATAGATAGGTTACACTCTAAAAATTTCAACATAGGGTTACCAGGCGAAACACGTGAAAGATGAGCGATAAAATGACACAGTCCATTCATATCGTTTTACTATGGCTATAATGAAACAAAAAAATTAGGGGGGTTCAGGGGGATCTCCCCCTTGACGAGGCTCGAACAGCCGAGTTTTTTTTTTTTTTTTTTCTTTTTAACAAGGGCTTTTACGGGAAGTTCGCATATCCCATTTGCGTTCTTCTCCAAAAGGTCATTCCAATCAGTGGTGCTCGTTATGTCGCTCGCATTTTCCGACAGGAAGTCGGTGGCTTGCTCGATCAGACCTCGCTCGTCGTACTGTTTTTAGAAAAATAATCGAGAGAGCCAAATCGAGCGTGTCGCGGAACGTATCGAGAGACAGCGCGCGCTTTATGAGTTGCAGGCAACTTGCTTTCAGCGTGTCCACTTGATACTTGTCTGCAATCCTGTACAGGCTGAACGCGTTGTCCCGAGAGAGCTCGTCCGTGCTGCCCGTGTACAGGTAGTGTACGAAGGTGCGGAAGGGGCCGGGTTCGCAGTCGCCCACCGACACGACTCCCGTGGCCTTCTCTTTCGTGTCGTGCTTGAACATCGAGCGGAAGACGGGGGTGCGAGCTCCCACGATGGCTCTGTGGAGTCGGAACTCCTCGTCTTGCACCTTGACCGTCATGTCGCTGTCATCGCCGCGGATGGCGAGGCCTTTCAGGTCGCTCAACAACTTTTCTGTTCCTGGAAGGTGTTAGAAAAAAAAAAAAAAAAAAAAAACCGCTATTTCTTTACTTACCTTTTATTTCCATGACATTTTATCTCTAAATTTGCTAAAGTGAAAAAACGAAACTTTTGTAAACTCCTTTAAAAGTTTTCTAAGTGAAAAACGTAACTTCGTTAGCATTTGAAAATGGCGGTGTAAACATCGTCATGTCCTTAACGCCGTAATAAAAAGTTTACATTTCTCGCCGATAGATGGCGCTGTTTCTAATTTGCATAAAATAAGAACTCTTTTTTTCCCCTATGCAAATATCCATCGTAGTCCCGCACTAACTGGCAGGTATAAAAAGGGCATCACAAGTTAACCTTTCAGTCAGACAGAGAGAGTTCTCGGTCTGCTATGTTGTGTGTGTAATCAACCGACGTGATTCAAGTAGAGCCGGATCAGGGATCCGTGCTGCGGTACCCAGATGATTCAATATGATGTGATGTGTTTTGTGAATCAGAATAAGATCGCCGCTGGCGACTTATCTTCGAGAAAGCTTATTTTTATTTGTGCCACTAATCGGATGTTGCTTAAGTATTGTGTCTTCACCATGTGCACTGTGTAAACCTACCATAATCATCTTGTTTCAATAAACTACAGAAAAAGGTAACTAATTTGTCTTTCTTATTTAAACGCATATTCAAAAACAAAGATTTCTACTGTGCAACTCAAGTTAAATGAGTTTCAACTCTGCCTAGAATCTACAAAAACTTATTTTACAGATAAAATCCAGTGACTATTCAATTTCAGCCAAAGACTTTTAATTTGTTTGTTGAATAGCTTAATTTATAATACAATATAATCAGTTAAGTAGTTTCCTTTTCAGAAGGAAGGGAAAAAAAAAAAAAAAACTTCATCAGATCGATTTCGTATGAGTATGTCGACCGGTACAGACTGGCCAGATCGGAGATAGCCAATTGTCCCTGCGAGGCCGAGGCCCTAAACAATGTGAATACATGTACCACTTTATAATTAACCCTTTAACGCGCAGTGTTCCCGCTCTGGGAACACCCAACTCGGACGTTTTGACTGTTGCCAGTCACGAAGAATAGATTTGATTTCTATAAAAATAGTTGCGGGTGACATAGCTCCACGAGAATCGTTTACTTTTTAGCACGTCATTTCTTGTAAAATAAATGGTCACGATTATTTTTAAACAGCACTGACATCTGCTAAAAAATGGAAGAATGCGAGAACAGGTCTATGGATTGCCCAATACTGAAAAAAGGGCAGCCGTTGCCATCGCTCGACTTAACTATCAGCAAGATGGCGGACGATCGAAACGGTCATCGCGTGCCACAGATCTAGAGACCCTTTTTTTTTGACGACAGCTGGCTGTGCGCGGGACCAATATACGGCTCTGATTGCATTAAAACCAAATTCTTAATGCCTAACTAAATAATATTTTTATAGTGCTTAACCCTTTGAGGTGCAACCCATTCCCAATGCTGAAAAAAGGGCAGCCGTTGCCATTGCTCGATTTAAGCACAGCCAGCTGCGTCAAAAAAGGGTCTCTAGATCTGTGGCACGCAATGAACGTTTCGATTGTCCGCCATCTTGCTGGTAGTTAAGTCGAGCAATGGCAACGGCTGCCCCTTTTTCAGCATTGGGCCATCTATACAGCTGTTCTCCCATTCTTCCATTTTTCAGCAGATGTCAGTGCTGTTAAAAATAATCGTGGCCATTTTTTTTTACGGGAAATGACGTGCTGAAAAGTAAAGAATTCTTGTGAAGCTAGGTCACCCGCAACTATTTTTTATAGAAATTAAATCTATTCTTCGTGACTGGCAGCAGTCAAAACGTCAGAGTTTGGTGTTCCCAGAGCGGGATCACTGTGCCTTAAAGGGTTAATGAAGTTTTGAAAAAAAAACTTCAATTTTAATCATTTT
>JAWZYV010014570.1:0-74067 GCA_038373885.1 Cheiracanthium punctorium | reverse complement strand
GTATAGCACAGAAAAGAATAACGTTATATTAAGTGTACGTTGAATATCGTTATTAAATATAACGTTATTCCCCGAGCACTCTTGGGTCAAGTAACCGAATACTGATTTCTCAAATCATTAACGTTATAGATTATAACGTTATTTCGTGAAGAACGATTTGAAAGTTACGGTATGAATAACGTTATTCGGCTTGTGAATAACGTTATGATTTGTAACGAATAACGAATTGGTTATAACGCACATTACGTTAAGTTACGGATCCCTGCTTTAAAGGAAACCTGCCACGAAAGTTTTAAGAGGGTGCCGCGAAATGTTTTTAGCCTGACAAGGGTGCCGAAGCGAAAAAAGTTTGGGAACCCCTGTACTAGAGTATAGCTTATTCCCGCCGTGTTTTTTTCTCACTGAAACGAAACTACCGGACCACGCAGAAAAAAACTGTGAGGCAATGAATAATTATTTAGTGCACAGCTACCCATTTTCACTATACATTAAAGTTTTGGTTTATCGCACACGACAGTAAACAAGCACAAATACAGAGCGCACGAATTGGGAAACAAGCATTGAAGGGCGTGATTCAGCCTGGATTAACCCTTTAACGTGCTCTGTCCTCGCCATGAGGACACAAAACTGTGACATTTTGAGCTATATTGATTCACGAAGAATAAATTTAATTTCAAAGAAATACTTTGACGTAGTTACGCGACCATCTTTTACTTTTTAGCACATAATTCCTCGTTAAAACTATCGATTATTTGCAAAATGGATGTCAGAATTATTTTTATCAGTACCTTCATCTACTAAGAACTGGTGAATATGATGAAAACACAGGATGTCGATAATTAATGTTCCTCCATTCAACGCGGTGTACAGAGAAAGAGAATCGTCAGAATGCTGCCAAACTTGCAGGAAACCTTAATGAGACTAGAGGAAAGAGATCTGCTTGAAAAAAAATAGTTCAAAAAATCATCATCAGGTGGCGTTTTACATAGTTGCTTATGTGAATTCTCCCATTCTCACAGAAGTATAGAACATGAGCTTCACAGGCTCTTCATAATTTTCTTCTCTTGAGAATAGTTATTTTTCTGATTTATTCACACTAAACGTTGTGAAACGCCACCTGGTGTTGATTTTTAGAACTCATATTTTTCCACGTCGATCTCTTCCCTCTGGTTTCATTCAGGTTTTCTGCAAATTTGGTAGCATTCCGAATAAGGGAAATTTAACTATGGACACTCTGTACGTGGATGTAGCAGAACAACTGCATAGGCTGCCCAACGCTGAAAAAGTGCAGCCATTGCTCGATTTAACTACTGGCAACATGGCGGTCGATCGAATCGCCCATCGCGTGCCACAGAGCTAAAGAGCGTTTTTGAGAAAGCTGGCTTAGCGTGCACAATGTGCGATTCGATCAACCAACATTTTGCTGGCACTTAAATCAAGTGCTAGCAATGGCTGCACTGGGAAATAGCTGCACTTCAAAGGGTTAAAGTATAGCTCTAGGATGGATGGGCATGGATGGGAAGGATAGCAAAGCAAGAGTCGGGTGGTGCGCGGCACACTTACTGTATAACTTACTGAAGGCTGCGTAGAACTCGTTGATGTCGAGGGATCCGTCCGCGTCGGGATCGTCGAAGAGGAGCATGTCTGCCAGGATGCAGGAGGAGGAGAGGGTGCCCAGGTGGTCCCTCTCCGCCGCCTGCCACAGCTCCTCCGCCTCCAGGCGACCGTTGTTATTCTGGTCGTAGTGGGAGAAGAGGATGCTCACCAGATACTCGTTGCCTGCGGAATATAAATACATCGATATAGAATAGCGAAAACAATAGCAACTGATAAAGCTGATATAAGGGATCCCTAATAGCACAACCGTCCACTGTGACTGAAATGCGACAGATTACAAACAATCGAAGGGACGCCGGAATGTAGTCACGATACGGTCCCGATGTCCGTCCGCGGCGATTACACTGTGCGACCCCTCAATGTATTCACATTGCGATTCGGATGCAACTTCGCAAAAATTCGAGGGAAAAACAGTTTTCTGATTATCCCGGTAGATTACAGCACTAAATCTGTTACCGAGGTTACGGGAATCTCCCGGCATCGAACACTCAAACTACCTGTTTGTAGCCAAACACGATATACTCTGCGCCATACTCACCTTGCTGCAATCGCTTTAAAAAGTACACCGACTGCAAAAATTAGTTTTGAAAATTGGAAATTTTTTCTGGAGTACTTTATATAAATGGAAAAAAAAACATAATTAACAAATATAAAATAAAAGATTTTGGAAATCCCCCCTTCCCATAAATCCTCTTTCAGGTGATAGTGAACTGTTTTATTTAATTAATTAATGAGAAAGGCTAATGATTTATTGAACATTTTTTCTCATTCCTTTTCAACTGAAGCTACTACCCTACTAGCAATTTTGCTGGGGTTACCATCGGCCACGTAGCCGGCCGATGGTGGCCCGAGCAAAATTGCTAGTAGGGTAACACACCAGTAGCGTAGCCGATATACATATGTTTTTTTTCTCTTTTTCTTTCCAGGGTAATTCAGAGTTCGAATGAAATATCGCTACTTATTATAAAATATGTGTAATTGTTTGCCTTTGACGGTGTTACGGATAATCGGCTGCACGTAGAAACATCAAATTTAATACACAGGAAGTTCTAAACACGAAGTTATGCATCTCGAAGCGGTTTTTCCCTAATTCGGCCTAGAACTTTTTAATTCCATATTTTAAGGATTTTTGAGCGATTATTCACTGATATACAGCGAAAGGTGCGGAAATAATATCTATAAGGAAACGGTTGTCATATCATCGAATAGAAGAGAAAATTATCTTTCGAAAACAGTTTGTCCCGAATGTTTGACATTACTTACTGGTTTTTATGAATTTTTCAAATCTGAATGATTTCAAAAATCCCTGGGACGACTATTGCTGTATGGGGCCCCCTCGAATATATACTACCCCCGGCTTTTGCGACACCCAAAAAAACATCACTGGGCCGAGCCATCAGGTTAGAGGGGCCCTCGAAAATATACTATCGGTGGCCAGTTGCGAGATCCCCCAAAAAACATCATTGAGTCCGGCCATCGCTGTAGGGGGCCTTTCGAAATTATGTTCCTACCGCTGCTTTTTACCCAGCATAAGCAAGAAGGTTTGTATATCTTTGTACTTCGTAATAAGCGTAAGCGCACAGAGACATAAGTTTACTTGCTTGCTGTTGTTTGACTCGCAGAAGTACAACGTCAAATCCTTTGAGCGCCAAGGGTTGCCGAAATCTTTACTTTTCAACGTAGGATAATTAGGACACCCGCCTGCAGAAAGCCTCGTGGTTTTTGTGAATATGCAAATAAATTCAGCAAATTCTTAGATTTCCGATTAACTGAGAAGTCTAATTAAAGTTTAAGGTTATGTATCATTTAGGAATTTCATAAAACCGCATCTTGAAATCTATCAGCCAGAATCTATGTATATTAAAATACTAAGGCAGCTCGGGACAGATTCTTGAAGTCGTTTCTGATGCCATTTGACCATGCGCTTTGACCACGATACTCCCTTTGAGCAATCAGTAACCAGAATAAAAGCCTGTCTTCACACATAAAGTACGGCATTTCATAAGGCATTACGTCAGTTTTACGTCAGATTAAAAAGCATGAGAAATAATTAAGTCGATGTGTATTTCTTAAAGTTCATAAATTGTAAAATCGCCAATAAGATCACGTGGATAACAGGAGTTTAAAATTTCAGGGGATGCATTTTTCGATGATATAAATAGCTGTATTCATTTGGCAGTTTTCTTCTGAAAGCATCAATCTGATGATGTCGGATGCTGAATGAGCACAATTACATCGGCAAAAGCAATGCCACGTAACATAAAACATATACTAATAATTACTAATTTAGAATTGAAAAAAGAGAAGTGATTTGAAAAAGAGTCATTTTTTGCGTCAGTATATTCTGCGAACAATGCAGATCTATAACCATGGCTCCTGAGATCACATGTACAGGCTTTCCGAAAACCAGTTTCTCCTATGGGATTTTGCGTACAAGCAAAGTTTCGCTCCTTCGCCGATTTGGCGCTAGTAGCTGACATTATCAGTGTTGCCAACTCCGCCGGAGAAAAAGTGGCTTAAATCAAAGTTAAAAGTAGCCAGAAATGGCTAATCGGAAATGTTCTCAAGTTGAGGGGGAAAGTAAATCGGAAATGAAAGTGCGAATGACTCAAAAAACATCTGCAGACAAGCATATTTCAGCAGTGAAAGCACTTCAAAGTAAACGCCAAAGAAATTTAATTTTTTTTTCTCAGCTTGAAAACATTTTTAGCCATTTCTGGCTACTTTTAACTTTGATTTGAGCCACTTTTTCTCCGGCAGAGTTGGCAACACTGATAGGGCCAGGTACTAGCGCCAAATCAGCGAAGGGGCGAAACTTTGCTCGTACACTAAAACGGAGCTTTTCGGGCAGCCTGTACTTGGGATCTAAGGGAGTCATGTCTATAACACATGTTTACCAAAATGTAGCGCAGTATCTTAAAAGTGTAAAATAATTCAAATTACGATTATGCAATGCACGGTTATTTATATTTTTTAAAAATATCTTTATTGTGAAGTTTAATATGTGGCTTATAAGTTTGGGTATTTGCAACCTGTTGGCAAGACAAAATATTTGGCTGCGTTCATTACGTCTTTATAGAAGTTTAAGCAAAGTAAAATAAGGAGCAATGTTTTATTGGCAACTTTAATGCGAAATCATGATAAATTATATGAAAGTCGCCAAATTATCGAAAATTGTGCACTCCGTTTGGCGGATTAGTTCATTGTCCCTTGCAGAATACTGGGCACGTCATTGCTTTCTTTGAATTCTGACATTTTTTACTATTTTCTAGCTAATTAAGCCGTTTCATGCCTTCATATTTTGCATTATAAGTACTTAAAAGTGCGCTAGCTCCTAAACGGGGCATTCGATTGAGCTCACATATTTGGTACATATATTAAACACTACCGTCCTACTACCGGCTTGATTTTGGTGTGAGTAGAACTTAAAGATTTTTTTTTTTACAAGGCTGCAAAAAATATTTCTCAAACATTACGGTCTTTACAGAGAAATGCTTAGAAGTGACAGATGATAGCGCGGGAGAGGGGTGGGGAGGGAATAAAATATTGAATAATAATAGTTAACTTTAATAATATGGTAAAATAGTACCAGAATATTTTATAAGTGGAATTAATATTCTTTTAATACCTGCGGTTCCAGTTCAAACTTCGCAATCAATAAAATTACGATGTATAAAACTTGATATGCATTCTCGTTGACCAATACTTCCTTTGTTTTTATGTTTCTGATTTGTATATAACGATGCAATTAACTTTCAATTCTAACTTATGGGGTGGCAAACTATGGTATTTTTCGGTTAGCCAGGCTCAAATCCTGCCAACTGCGTTTTCAGGGAAACGTTTAGACTTTAGACTACTTCTGAAACACTGTCGTTCCCAAAACAAATCCGGAAATTTTAATCCGTATAAAAATAGTATTTACTATGTACAGAATTCAATATATACAAAAATATGAATCTACTAAAAAGAAATTTGTATGCTTATTGGTTGCATAATGAGGAATTGGGGAAACGGTGTGGAATTAAATTAAACTTCCAAAATTTAGAAAGGGCATTCTGGGGCGCAAATTCGGAGCACAAATTCTGTAATAATTCTGTTATACAAATTCTGTAAATGTTTAGTATTCAGCCAGCACTAATCTAGCACTAATTCTGTATGTATCAAAATTCGGGAAAAAATAATTTTTTCTTTATGTGGCCGGCCAGCTTGACGTCAAGATAGCCGGACCACATTGATTATTTAATAACTTTCTTAAATACGGAGCACAAATTTTGTAATTTGGTATTCAGCCAGCACTAATCTAGCACTAATTCTGTATGTATCAAAATTCGGGAAAAAATATTTTTTTCTTTATGTAGTCGGCCAGCTTGACGTCAAGATAGCCGGACCACATTATTTATTTAATAACTTTTTAAAATATGGATAAAAATTTCTGTAATTTGGCATTCAATCAGCACTAATGTAGCACTAATTCTGCATGTAACAAAATTCGGGAAAAAATATTTTTTTCTTTATGTGGCCGACCAGCTTGACGTCAAGATAGCCGGACCACATTATTTATATTTAATAACTTTTTAAAATATGGATCAAAAATTCTGTAATTTGGTATTCAGCCAGCACTAATATAGCACTAATTTTGTATGTATTAAAATTTCCGAAAAAATAAATTTTTCTTTATGTGGCCGGCCAGCTTGACGTCAAGATAGCCGGACCACATTAAATTGTGAATTACTCGCTTAACTAAGCAGCACTAATTCTGAGGTTCGAGCACTATGAGCACTAATATAGCACTAATTTTTTATCCTGTTATTTTTCATTTTGCGAAATGTGGTCCGGCCAGCTTGACACACGTGACCAGGACTGCATGTTTCTGGTGAACAGACTTCTATTTCAGTCATAAATTGAGTTATATCTGATTTTCTTTGATCTTTTCTCTTATCTCTCCAAAGGTGGACCTTTTAAAGTTAGCCGAGTTTTTTTAACTCATGGAAAGCGCAGTGCCTGCAGTCTAGAAGCTCCGTTTATTCTAACGAACATTGTGACAGAGATTACTTTGAAATACTTGAAATTACTTTGAATTTGACAGAGATTACTTTGAACTTCGATATTCGAGTAGTTCTGTGTTTTCGACTTCTTAAATTTTTAGTAAAATTTGGAAGCAAGTTTGGTATTTTTAATTCTTCAACAGTTTATTTCAAAGGATTAAATCGTTGTAGAGCTTCCTTATGCATAATTTAGTTCAATATGAAAAGGACTTGTGCAAGTGGGTCTCTCTCAAAAGCGTAAAAGAGCTGCTGAGCTGAAATTAGAGGCAACAAAATATGCGAAAAGTTTGGCATGTTGGATTAGAGGTGGAGATTCATCTGATGTGAGATCTATTGCTTTAGGTTCAAATAAACAGATTCCAAATGAAATACTCTTTAAGGAAAATAATTTTGAGATGAAATTTTAATACCTTCGTAAGAAAAATCCAGCGACAATATTAATTTGACATTTTAATATTAATGACAAAATCAACATCAGAAGATGAAAATAATTTGCAACATAATGTAGAATTCTTAAAAGGTTAGTTCATATTTTATATTTCACATAACAGGGCACTGTACGTTAAAAAAAGAAAAAAAAAAAGAGAATATATAATTAATTGTATCAATAAATCACATGTCTTATTTTTTTCAATATTTCAATATTTTCTATCTTATACCTTAAGTAACAGTAATATGTTTATTTAATATTATCATTTTTAAACTTTACCATTTAGAATAAACAAATATAAATTGTGTCCAAATATGAAAATTTTTGTACTAAACTTATTTATTAAAAAAATTATTTAAGCCTAGCCTTGGGATATCTATTTATGAAATCAATTTTCGTTTAAAATTATTTAAAAATTATTTCTAAATCTTCCTAACTCATACTTTTAAGTAATAGTAATGTGTTTATTTACTGTTATAATTTATTGAATTTTACAGTTTCGAATAAACAAATACACATTGTGTTCAAATATGAAAATTTAATACTAAACTTATGTATTAAAAAAACATTCATTAATATGTTGGAATATAAAGTATAGGCTTTTAATATTTTACAACCCGAAAAGTATAAGCTGTTGGAATTTAATTATTGTTTTATTTTCTTTGATAAGACTAACCCTTATAATAATCATAATATTAATTACGTAATAAAATTGATATTAATAACTTATAAATATTTTAATACGAAAGTATGAAAATAAAATGTATATTTTCTTTTACATGTAAGATTAGAATGTTATGAGGTTTATAGTTTAAGTAAACATTTTACTCTTAATATATTATTATTGGTAAATGAAGAATTTTAATATGAATGAAATTTGCAATAAATTAATATTGCTACTATCCGATTACATTTTTTTAAAGACAAGTGTTTTATTTCTTTTGTGTTTTACTCTTTTCTAAGCTGAGTAAATGAATGACCAATTCAGTAGTATAATCTTGCTAAAATTTAAGACGAATAGATAAGCATTTGGTGTTGCTGCTGTAATTTTTAGTAATTTAAATTACATTAAAAGAATAATTTTCAGACTAATAGAATATTGCTAGTATTTTCTGTTTTTTTTTTTCCTTCAGTAGGTTTTAGTAAATGTATTAAACTATTATAATTCTAATTTCTCCCAATGGCATACCCAGGTAAAATAGTGCCCATGACAGGCAACAAAATTGCACTTTTTTTCCTTAGTAAGAACGACACCAATCTCTTCGTTTGTATATGACCATTCTTTGATCTATGGTTTGTGTTGTGGTCATTGATGAAGCAAATGAAAAGCTATCGAAAAGTTAGGTCACAATAAGTAGTGTCTTATTAACTTTAACCTGTTCGCTCCCATCGTTAAAAGGAGGCGACGGCATGGGCGCCGACAGAATATTTCCTGGGGGGGGGGGCAAAGACTACTTCAACGAATGGTTGCCATGTTGGAAAGAGCAAAAAAGCAAGGGAAAACACTCCATACAAAAATAAAAGGGGGGGGCATTGCCCCTCTTGCCCTATGCTGCCGGCGCCCATGGGCGACGGTTGCGATTCTCTCTTCTGTTCTCACCGTTGCTTCCAGACCTGAATGTTTCAATGCTCTTGTTTCGAGAAAGCGTTTGCGTTGGGCTACATCATAGGCATTCAAGTACGCATACTGGAAGCAGCGATGGGTACAGAAGGGAGAATAGCTGTCGTCACGTGCTTGCAACGATGAGATCGTACTTGTTAAACGCTTCTTTTATTGCGTCAATCTAACAATAGAAGTCGGCACCCCTTTTCAAGTGACATAAATGACACACGCCTTTCTTGCTACAGCTTAGAGGTACGCCACTGACTTCTATTTAGTATTGTATGTTGCCTGTGTTAAATTGTGTTCTTAAAGTGAATTTTTCAGAAGTAGAAAATTTATTTATTTAAAATAGACGTCCGGTTTTTTAATTATTT
Organism: Cheiracanthium punctorium; assembly: GCA_038373885.1. Lineage (NCBI taxonomy): Eukaryota > Metazoa > Arthropoda > Arachnida > Araneae > Cheiracanthiidae > Cheiracanthium > Cheiracanthium punctorium. Next base: position 64,998 of record JAWZYV010014570.1, on the reverse strand, counting down.
TTTAAAAAATAAATACCTATATTATATCATATCTGTTATTAACTGAAAGTGTTTAATTCTGCCTTCCGTACATACAAATGCATGTACGTGCTAACCTATTTTCGTTTTTAAATTATAAGATTAAAAGGGCCCCCATATTCAATCTCGCCCCTGGGCCCCGTAAACCCAAATTACGGCACTGTATCTGAGAGTATGTTTTCGGAAATATTTCCGTACGCTTCATTAATAATATTATTTTATTTCCCTATTAATTGTAGAGGTATTTCTTCAATAATATTTTCGGAGAAAATTTGCTTTTGCATACTGCGTAGCGGGAGATTGTGAAGAAATGGTCAAATTGGCGCGTTTCTGTTGAGCTTCTCTTGGAATGCAACCTGTTCTGTTTGGTTCGTTTTTCCACAGCTTTCAAAATGGAATTTACAACATTTCGCTCACTTATCGACCGTTTAAAAAATCGCCAAGCACACTCAGACTGCACAGTAAATTTGCATCAAACTTGCAGTAAGCTTGATTTATCAAGTCAATAAACTTGAATTAAGCTTCAAAATTTCAAGCGTGTAAGCTTAATGCAAGCTTGAATATAGTGTTCAAGTTTACACTTGCCCAACTTGCATTAAGCTTGACATAGCAAGCTTGAATCAAGCTTGATATAGCAAGCTTAATTCAAACTTACTACACTCTAAAAATTTTTCCTAAATACATGGGGCGTCGGTCGGCGAACTCGCCCCATATATTTTATTTTTCCACGCATTTTCCCCTCTATGTTGAAACCTCGAGTTATTTTAATCTGTTTCCGTCTAGCGTCCGCGACTGGGATCGATCTCCGGACCTAAGGTGTGGGAAGCCAGCGTCCTAACCAGCATGCCAATCTGACTCGAGGCGAAATGACTAAAGTTTGAAGTGACAGTTATGGTTGTCACGCCGTTTCTGGTGAGATTGATCAGTATTGCCAGATTCCGATCTGCATCTTTTATTTTTCCATGGGATGAATCAAAATTAAAATAATGTTACGTGTGATTTATAGACTCTACTAATAGAGAAATAAGCATAATATAAACTTAAAAGCAGCACACGTTTTAAAACTTTCAATATCGCAACTCGCCCTCATGTTGGGCAATAATCGGCCAAAATCGAGACAAACGACTGATTTTGAAATTAATTTTGTAGTATATTTGTATTTTATTTTGAATAATTTGAATATTTTGAAATATAGAATCTTTTTTTTAATTCTATGGTCAAGTACATTTATGACTGATGATAAATTATTTGTTATGTGGATGTGGCTTTCCAAATCAAGCAGTAATCAAGTTGTATTCAAGCTTGACTGTTCAAATGAATTAAATTCGGCGGAAAAATATTGCTGACTCATTTTTTTGTAATCTCCAAGCTTTCTGCAAGCTTAAAATGAATTGAACTGTCAAGTCATTGTATTAATACGTCAAATTCAAAGAAATGTCAAACTTGATTTAAGTTTATGCTGTCTGGGACAGGGCTAAAGTACATTGTCTCACCAAACTGGGGAATAATTTCACTTTTTGCAAATTTTGGTTGTTATATTATAATCCTATAGTACTACTGAAACTTAGTGGTGTTATTTCAAAGTTAACATAACAATGAAACCATTGCCCGACTTGGCGCGAAAGACTGCGTGCAAAATTACTTCTCTAATTTTTTACGGTGCAATAGCACATTACATAAAAATTTTAACATTCGCACAACCACCTCCATTCGAAATTTAACTGTGCCGAATTTCGCACTCATCTGTTCGCGCAATATGCTGAAAAAAGGACACAAAGATTTTCCTTAGCGTATTTATATATGCATAGATAGATTAGCGTATTTATATATTAATAGATACTCAATTTGAACTTTCTCCGAATGCACCATTTAGACAGTAGCTCAGTTTAAATGATTTGCTTCCATAGGCCGTAATCTATAAGAATTATTTTTTATACAGTGAACAAATATTCAACTCTATACACACCAAAATCTATGCAGAGCATGTGACGGTGACCTTTTATATAAATGTCAAATTTGTGCTCAATCTAATGCACCGTTTAGAGGCTAGCACACTTTCAAAAATTTCCGTCCATTGGTCATAATGTAAAAAAATCTTTTGCGTAACCCTGTAAAAAAGTATAAATCCTATACACACCAAAATCAATACCGGTCTTGAGAAAGTGGCCTATAATATATCTATCAAACTTAAGCTCAATCGTATGCACCGTCTAAACGCTAGCGCAGTTTCAAGAATTTCCGTCCATAAGCAATAATGTAAAAGAAATTGCGCATAGATCTTTTTAAAAAATTTAAGTCCTATACACAGCAAACTCATTAGCGGTCTTGCGACGGTGGTTTATAACATATATACCGAATTTGATCTCAATCGAATGCGCCGTTTAGGAGCTATCGTGATCACACACACACACGCACGCATACACACGCACACGCACATATCTCGTAAAAGTAGTTTAAATGAATTTAGAAGACCTCAAAACGTGCAAATACACCAAGATCTGAAATTCGAATTGTTTCTTGATTACAATACTTTCCTCACATGGTACATGTTCGGAAAGTAAAAATACTTAAGAGTAGCGTAGTTTCACGAGGACCCTTTACTTTTTAGCACACCATTTTCCGCAAAACTTATCTGTTATTTGTAAAATTGATCTCAGAATTTTTTTTATCGGTGCCGGCAGCTGCTGAGAAGTGGAGATTGGGGTGAAAATATATCAATAGAGAAGAACAACTGGATAGACTGCCCAATGTGGAAAGATTTCTGCCGTTGCCACCGCACCGCCAGCTGTGTCAGAAATGCTCCTTAGCTTCGTGGCACAGGATGGGCGATTCGATCGACTGCCATGTTGGTGGTAGTTAAATCGAACGATGGCAACGGCTGCAATTTTTCAGCATTGGGAAACGGTTGCGCTTCAAAGGGTTAAGCATAGTTGGAAAGAGTGATCTTCACCCGACTTCTTGGTGTCCATTAGCCTTGCGTTGTTGTAGAGGAGAAGGTTCTCCTTCATGAAATCGTACTCCTCGTGAGAGCACTCCCTCTGAGTGGACGAGATGGAAGAATCCTCCTCCTCTGAAGGTGGTGGATCAGCGGTGGTGGTGGTGGTGGTGCTGCTGCTGCTGCTTGCGGTGGTAGAGGCCAACCGCTGCGGGTATCGGAATCCGACCTTCTTCACATCTGCAAAAAGATAATGTGTGGAAGATTATATAAATCATACCAAACAAATCTGTAACAGCCGGGTAGAGCTGCCCTGTCCACCATTACACATTCAAGCCTTGGCGGTTAGAGTGCCTTAATAGACCACAAGTGGTAACAAGAGCTTAGTTCCAGAGCCGGATTACTCATTAGTCTTAACTGGCTTTGGCTTACGGGCACCGATCATTTTTAGTTGCCCCGAAACAGAAAACAAAATAATAAAGTGTGTACAATCAGACGTTTAAAGTTATTTTTAGTGATCTTGTATATGTAAGTTTGAGAAAGTAATTCTGATCATTACTGACTCCAGAAACTTGAAAAACTTGTCGGCATTATTATCCATTTTGTAATTGAGATTTTAATCGATATGTGCTGGAAAGTTTGAGGTTGGTTATACAGCTGGCATTTCATGTGAAGTTTTAGGATGTTCATTTGCATGCATTTGACAGATTAATACCCATTTTGCAAAGTTCAATAAAGTGATCAACCTGTTTAGCACTACAGCTACCAAACGGTCTGTGCTGACTATAAGAAGTCTCTTAGACAAAAATCTCCCGAGGACATTCTCTCATCAACTTCTATCTTAGTAGGAAAAGGGGTCCTCATAAATTTCATAGTGTAAATGATCTCCTAAGGTTTGCTTCGGCTCTGCTTAGTGCGCATGCGTGGCAAAACAAAAATCCTCGAGCTAGTCTAAAGTTATGGTTGCTTTGCTCTGGCAAAATATACATGCTAGGATATTTTTTTCGGTTGTGTGTGCGGGGGGGGGGATAATTGTTACGTACATAGCTTAGGGTCATGAGCGACCCTGGCAATATTTGAATCTTGCGCCTTTAAGACATCTTACAATTATGCAGGGAAAATCTGTAATGTGCAGTCTTCTGAGGCTTGCGCGCCTGTCAGCTGCCCTCCTGGCCAGTTGTTAGCAAAACAGTACTGGTTAAGCGGACAAAATTAGAATAAGGCATGCTGTGTACCCTTAACTGTGAGTGAGTTATACAGGCTGTCCGTAATTAAACGGCTCGATTTTAAAGTTGCCTATAGACGAAACTATTATTGATAAAATAATGAAATTTTGTGCAGGACACTATGAGGGAATGAGAATTTGTTTGAGTGAATAATAAAAAAAAAAAAGTTCAAATTTTCGCCACCAGGGGGCGTTTTTACTGAATGACACATTTAGCATACACCTTTGATAGTTTACAAATATTATTACAACAATTATGACAAAATGACGACCATCATTGTCAGCTACCATCTGGAATCGTAAGAAAGCATGTTCCACAGCTGACCGCAGTGTGTTCGGGGAAATGCTGCGCACATGTGAAATGCTGTCCTTAAGATCAGCCAAGTTCTTGGATTATCTCGACTTACCAAATATTTCAACTCCCGCAAAACTAGAAGTCGAATGGATTGAGATCTGGGGACCGCGGAGGATATGGAATGGCCTCTGGTGGCGAACATTTGAACTAATTTTTTTAAAAATATTATTCGCTGAAAAAAATTATCGTAAATCCTTAATGTCCTACACAAAATTTCATAATTTTATCAACAATAGTTTCGCCTGTAGACAACTTTAAAAAAGGGTCGTTTAGTTTCTGACAACCTGTTAATTAATGTTCCCTTTTCTCTCTATTCTAAAAAAAAGTAAAGGCCGCTGGCGCTGTCAATAGCTTGTGGACCTATCTCCTCCTAAACCGTGGCGATTTGAGTTTCGACTAAGGCGTCCACAGATTCGAAAAATTCCGAGGAACCTGCTAAGCAGACTTAAATTTCGAAAATCGAATTATTTTAGAAGATATTAATAAAAAACTGAAAAAATAAACAGAATGGTTGCCAGATTTGACATAAAATCATTCATTCCTTTGCAACAAAGCGTTTCCAAGTATCTAGAATCGCGAGAAATTTACAACGTTAACACAAAAAGCCTAATAACTTCTTCACCGTTTGCAGGATCCGCTTGAAAATTTTCATGTGTGCATTTCAGCTGTGCGCGCACAGCCAGCCAGCGTCAAAAAAGGGTCTCTAGATCTGTGGCACGCGATGAACGTTTTGATCGTCCGCCATCTTGCTGGTAGTTAAGTCGAGCGCTGGCAACGGTTGCCCTTTTTTCAGCATTGGGCAATCTATCCAGCTGTTCTCGCGTTCTTCCATTTTTCAGCAGATGTCAGTGCTGTCAAAAATAATCCTTTTACGGGAAATGACGTGCTAAAAAGCAAAAGATACTCGTATGGAGCTATCATCCGCAACTTTTTTTATAGAAATCAAATCGATTCTTCGTAACTTTCAACAGTCAAAACGTCAGAGTTTGGTGTTCCCAGAGAGGAAACACTGCGCGTTAAAGGGTTAAGTAAAAGAGCGAGAGAGAGAAGAAAAAGAATTTTGGCAAAGCGTTTGGAGAGATGGGTCAGCTCAAAGTTACTTGCCGTTTTAGCATTTTGCTACAGCTTTTCCTTAATTTTAACTTTTTTTGTTTTACCACTTGAGTGCTATTAATTTCAGACACGGATTTTTGTATCCTCAGAAAACTCTAGGGAATTATTTTGCAAGGTTGCCAGACAGCAGCGGGGAAGAGGTTGTTAAACGTCTAAAGTCACCAACGATTTATCGTCATGTTTAAGGAGATAAAAAATAAGTATTTAAAACTGAACCCAACTTGGCGGTATCTTCTACATTTTGCGAGAAATTGCGAAACCGTACTGTTTAATGGGAATGCTAATTAGTGCCTATAATTGAGCCAATATTGGTGTAGGTAAAGGTGAAGTATAGTTAGGAATATGCCTGACGAATATTGAAAAACACTTTCACAAGGCGATTTTAATATAGATTTCAATTCCGAAGTGTTTAATGAAACAAGAATGTCAAACTTGAACACTTACGGATTATGATACACTTTCGAACTTAACGAAACAAGGAAGACGAATAGATCGACGTATGAATAATGAAGCACTTTCCAACATAATGAAACAAGAAAAACAAAAAGGGTCGGCGCATGCATTATGATAATCTAAGTGCGTATTTAAATATGGAAATGTTTCAGATTTCCTTTTTTTTTCTTCTTCTAAAGGAAATTCCCTTCTAGCTTATACCCTGCTATTAGGGATGGACGCGAGATCATGCGTGACGAGAAATGGCCAAGGTTTCGTCTCGTCGCGCAGTTTTGCATCGAAATCCCGTCTCGCACCCGGAGGTCTCATCTAACGGCCTCGTCCCGCATCTGGAGGTCTCGTCTGGCAAAAGCGCGAAACCGCGAGAAGTCTCGTCTCGTGTAGCGGTCTCACGCCCATCCCTACTTGCTAAGAAGTTGGTTCTGGAAGTGAACGGGAGTCACCTTTGTTCTTGAGGCAAGCGTCCCTTCTGTCCACCAAAATCTCCCTGCCTTCCAGGCAGGCTGTCCGATGCAGTTCGCAGTGGCTGCCGTAGTAGCGGCCGTCCGATCCGCAGACAGGGCGAACCCGGTGCCCCTTCCCGTCGCAGGGACGCCGGCAAACGCACACAGCCTCTCCCAGGGCGCTGAGTTGGCACTCACGTCCGCGGCCGCACACCGTCGTGGTGCAAGGATCTGGAAAGAAAATTCAAGAATCATGACCTATGTAAATCTGTTATATGCATATCACTCGTTACACACGATCATTTTATGTGCTTCCCTCACTCCCTTTTGTTTACTTCTCACCAACTTTAAAATAATTAGTTTCATTTGGCACTTGTTTGACTTTTTCACCATTTTCATCCTAATTTACTGCATGCATAACACATACTAATCTGGGTGTATATATATTTAAACACTATGTGTATATGTGCATATGAGAAAAGTAAAATAAACGGATGATTAAAACTTAGCAACTAGAAAATGGATCAGTAGCATGGTTGTAAACTGAAGTAGAAGAAACAGTAAGGAATATGAAAATATTTACTATCCTACGTTTCTCATCAGGGGCCCTACCTATCAGTGGCCTTGAGGCTTTGCTCTAGAAAATGAAAGGCAGGAAGAGCCAGGTTCAAACACCGGTCGCGCCTGTCAACCTAGCCGTTCGAAGTTTTCCGTGGTTTTCTCCGATACTTCGCTTAATTACGGGCTAGGATCCCTTAGAAAGTCCCCCACGGAGGGTATTCCCCCTATAGGCCTTAGGACCCTAGTGCAGTCAATCGGCCTTAATCCGCAAACACAAACTCATCAGGGCCACTCACAGCAGATGTACATATTAACAAAAAGGAGGCGTGGCTTCAGGGAAACGGATTTAAATTATTATTGGCACAGTGGTAGTATACCATATGAATCTACTACGTGTAAAATACTAAGATGCAATAGTAGATATAAAATGACAGTTCTGCCCCAGGCGCAGGTGCGGTGTGCCGTAGTGCGCCGGGTGCAGCCTGCACAGAAATTTCCCCTCTTTTCAGTGATGCTTAACCGTCGAGTTGTGGCATGGTTTAGGATTTTTTACCATGTAAATATTTTTTTTTTCAGATTAGTGGGACTTAATATTATTTCGAAAACTGTAGGTTTCTCTGATGATTTATTATTAAAGAGGGAACATCGTCTCATAATTATTTTTATCGTGTATTTAAGAAATATTATATTTGACTTTTTCTTTCTTTTAAATTGATTTTTTATGAATAAAAATATTTTGACACCTAAGAATTGACAGTAATTGACACCTAAGAAGGTCCTTATATACTAGCTTGTGTCATTAAACACCACATCCGTAAATATGAAGAAACGAACTATGATGCATTTAAAATGCTTAATACATCCTTATACGTGGATGACTTGTGCTCTGGATCAAATTCGGTGGAGGAAGCTTTGAGACTTTGTATGGCTGCTGTAAATACCTTAAATAATGCTAACATGACGCTTAGAAAATTTGAAACTAATTCGGAGGAATTAAGGGAGAAATGGAGAGAAAATCATATTTTATTAGCTAGCAAGACCAGCTCGAATACATTGTCAAAGATACTTGGAATAAATTGGGACACACATACAGATAACTTGGGATTTGATATACAACCTTTATTACTGGCCCTTAATAATGTGACTGATACAAAAAGATCAGTGTTGAGGTGTGCTGCAAAGTGTTTTGATCCACTTGGAATTCTTACTCCTTTTACAATACGAATTAAATGCTTTTTACAGGAACTGTGTGCTAGAGGTGTAGACTGGGACGAGGTGTTTGAATTTGAAATGAAGCAGATGTGGAACAAGTGGTGTTCTGAGATAGAACCCTTGACTGAGTTTTCAATACAAAGATATTTTTTTGACGTAAATAATTACGTTTCACAGAATGATATTCAACTTCATATTTTCAGCGACTCTTGTTTGAGGGCCTATGGTTCTGCGGCTTTTTTCAGATATGTTACTGATAAAGGTGAGATAAATACCAGTTTTATCATATCTAAATGAAGAGTAGCACCTCTTAAAAAATTAACACTTCCAAGGTTGGAGCTATTAGGTGCTTTAACTGCAGCTCGTATAGGAAAGTACCTCGAAGAATTGAATCGGTGAGTGCAGATACGACTTCAGTCACAAAAAGGAAATTTTTCAGGAGAGAGAAAAAACTTCATAACTCCTCCAAATTTTCAAATATTTAAACTTATTTTCCTCTGTCATAGCATGCATTTATGTTTCTGTCATGCAAATATTACCTAATTTTGACATCAGTTAGGCTCAGGAAAATTTAAAATTTGATTCTGACTTATGCTGTTTCTGAACTCAACTGGATTTTAATCAGCTGAAAACTTGGAAAAAGGTAATCATTCAAATCAAATCAAAGCAAATCAAATCACCATTTATTGTCTAACCATATTTATGGTGTACAAAAGTCAAGTACATGAATTTAGGAGAAAAAAAGTGCTTTGCTTGCAGAAAATTATGGAGATGAAAATCTAACATTGAAGCTGGAATAACTACACTCATGTCCATAAATTAAGGATAATGAAGTTCAGGCTAAGAAAGAGAAAGAAGCAAAACAAATTTGACTTATTTGTAAAGTCTATTTATTAAACAAAAAGTAAAGAGCAAAAAAGATACTATATGTTTGACATAATTAATAAAAATTGCAAGTTTTACTCCCTTGACCAAATTTAAAAAAAGAACCTATTTACAAAAAACAGTATAACATGGTTAGTAGGATGGTTAATACGGAGTATGTCTCCCGGACAATGCAATACAGGACTGACAACGCCTAGGCATGCTGAGTATCAAATGATCAATCTGATCTTGGGGAATATTACACCACTCATAAAGCAATGCACTCCGAAGTTCCGGTAGAGAGGTGGGAGGGGGTTGACGGGCTGCAATTCGTCGGCGAAGCATATCCCACACATGCTCTATTGGATTCAAGTCCGGTGAGTATGCTGGCCAATGCATACGGGTGATATCCTCCGATTGAAGGCATTCGTCTACAATGTTTGCACGGTGAGGACGGGCGTTGTCATCCATAAACACAAATTGTGCACCCATGGCGCCCCGAAACAAACGTACATGTTGTTCCAGAATGACATCCCGATAGATGTGGCCTGTCATCGTTACACTCTGAAGATGCAGGTCAGTTCTGGAACCAAGAATAATTCCTCCCCAAACGAGCCATCCTGCACCACCGTAACGGTGTCTTTCAATGGTGTTCTCTTGGTGGTAACGGGTACCTGGCGCTCTCCAGATGAATGTACGGCGAGAATCAGACTCCAAACTAAACCTGGACTCGTCGGAAAACATCACACAAGACCACTGTTGCGGTGTCCACAATGCATGCTCTCTACTCCAGGTTAATCGCAGGCGACAGTGAGTTGCGGTAAGTGGAACACATCTGACAGGCCTACGAGCATATAGACCAATGTGCCCTAAGCGTCTGTACACGGTCTGCCTTGAAACTGTCGTACCGGTAACTGAAGAGAGCTGGCGAGAGACGTCTGATGCTGTACTCCGTCTGTTTCTTTTGGCAGTAACTGCCAAATAGCGGTCCTCATTCGGCGTTGTAACTCGGGGGCGACCTGTGCTGTAACGTCTTCTCACATTATCATCATCTTGGAATCGTTGCCAAAGCCTGGAGATGACACTCTGGGCGATTCCAAGTTCCTCGGATACTTCCAGCTGGGCACGTCCACATTCCAGTCGTCCGATAATTCTGCCACGTAAAACATCATCCAAATGCCTCCTTTGTGCCATAACTATGCGGTTTTTGCACTGAAAGGCTTTCACAGCGCTTGTGAACAATTCACTTCTTTGCCACCATTCCTTATTTACCCCTCTCTTACACTCTCGTCATTGTGACGTACCATCCACGCCATCTGGTGGTTTCCTGTAATTTGCATATTCTTCTTCAAGATGTGTGTGATCATTCCACAGGTGAAATTTTTATTTTAGAGATCAATTTCTGTGTGATTCTGAATTATCCTTAATTTATGGACATGAGTGTATTTTTAGAAAACCACCCCTAGGGCAGGTCAGGTGGCCAATAATAGTGTTAAAATAGATCATTCTCGACCACTGATTCATTGTCGTGTATCGACCATTGATCATTGTCGCCCATCGTTCGAAAAAGAAGCCCCGTATCTACGAAACTACTCAACACACTAACGTCGTTCTTGCTCTCAACACACATCTTGCCTTTCTAAGCTTATTTTCATCGAAAACGATTTTTCGCATTTTTGTGACTGACGTGGTTTCTCCACTCACCGATTCAATTGTTTCATGTACAAAATGTTACATATTGGACCGATAGTACAATTGCACTCTATTGGATTAGAGGTCTTCCAACAAGATTAGGGATGGACGCGAGACGCGAGAATTCTCGCATTGTCTCGCGAGACGAGACACGAGACGAGACAGGCATTTTTTTGCGAGACAAGACGCGAGACGAGAAAGAAAATATTTTGCGGGACGAGACGCGAGACGAGACAGAGTCTTGTCTCGCGCGAGATTTCTCGCATTTTTTTCCGTCTCGCATAAATACGATCTGAAAAGCGACAATTTGCCTGAAGCCTCTATCGTTTAACTTGGTCTCCTTCGTTTTCGGTCCCGGTATACTATCAGCACTCTACAATACGCACAAACACGTAACATTTAAAATTAGAACAGACGAGAGATATACAAAACACACAAAGGAGAGGATAAAGAAAGAGGCGGAAAAAAAAGAAAACAGAGAAGAGTTGAAAGAAAAAATTATAAGTAAATAGGAAAGGCGGTACGGTATGTTCAAATCTGACCACTTTTAGACGGGGCCCGGGGCATTAAGTTTGGGGCACCCTTACTATCCCCTTTTTTACGCATTAAGCCCCTTTACTGAGCCCCCCTTTTTTAAGCATTTTAACCCAGTTTTGACCGCTGTTGTACTCGAAAATTGCATTTCAGTTAACTGTAGTTTTTGTACTTTAATCAAATCGTATTTATCACCCCCCAAAAATATCTCTAACTTGATCTAGTGATAGACAATTAGGTAATACCTATATTATAGAGGAAATTCAGTTTTTTCCCCACAATTACTATTTCAGTACATATGAATTTATAATTTAGATAATCGGGATATATATGGGCCCCCTTTTTCTTCAGGGGCACCGGACTACCGCCCCCCCTTGCCCCTGTGATAATCGGGTTTCGGGTATATCAGAGAGAGATTAGTATAGCAACTTGCATTGCATTGATGCTTAGTCTGAGTAGGTTGAAATATGGCTGAATATCCTTGGTTGAAATATCCTTGTACCGATATTATCCTCAAACTTTCCCGCACGTTGCGGCGTGCGTAGGGGGGGGGCGCCCACCCTGGTGGTAACAACTTTCTAGGGGCGGTTGAATCCCTATTGTTGGCCTATTTTAAAGAGATTAAAATGACATTTTTTATTCTTATATATTAATATCGGACGGAAAGAAATGCAAGCAATTTTTTTAAAAACTATTTCTCTTTTCGTTTATATTATCATGTTTTCCCTTCCTTCGGCTTGCAAAACTTTTATAAATTTTTTTCCTCCCCATCATTTTATCTTGCAGTTGGGTTCCTATTCTAAAATTATCTTCGCCTGTTAGATGTCTTTACATTTTTTTAAAAAATCCACACTGGATATACATTAGGTGGATTATGGTTTAATTTTTCTGTAAACAGGGCGACCATAACGACTGTAGTACTATCGCTAAAAATTATTGTGGAAAAGTACAAACGGATAGTCGTCAACAAATTAACTGTTCAGTAATTTAAAATATAAACAAAAAATAAGGCGTCTATTAGCCAATTGAGATACTATAATGAAATCTAAAAATGCACACACGGTAATGTTATTAGAAATATTAGGCAAATAATTATAATTATCGTTAATATAATCTTGTTTTCATTAATATAAAAATTACACATATTTTAGAGACTTGAAATTGACGTTAAAGTAAATAGTAGAGATTTAATAAAGACTAAAAGTGTTCTGTTTATAATTTTTCAAGGGTTATCTTACAACCAACTGAACGATAAGTAATTCTAATTTGCGTTAATATATCCCGCAGTAATTTCAACAGAGGAGATTACTTGAACTTAAAAAAAAAAAAAAAAAAAAAAATCTGTTTTGTCTCATGCAGATATGATTTTAGTAAAATATTCGCTACTTCTCGTATGAAGAGCGGGTGCGCAGCTATTTTAAAACAAACGGTTGTCCATTTCATGTAGTGTCTGAGGTATTTAATGCTACAACTTGAACAGTATGATGTAGAACTACAGTATGATGTAGAAATAACACATTTTGAAAGTCGGGAGTTCTCTGCAAACCGCTAAGCTTTTCACTTTTCTCATCGCGAATGACACTGACGTAGTTTTTTGAGTCATTTGCAATGATGCCAGGTTAATACTCATGACGCAAACTTTACATCAAGAATCAAATAATTTTGCTTTTATTTTAGATTCCACATCACTGGAATTAATTGAAATTACTCATGTTAGGAAAATTTTCGTTTACTACAGTGCGAAGAACGGGCACGCAGCTAGTAAATAAAAATAAATACTATATTTTCGGTGTGACATTATATATACGGATTGAATCTCAATTTCTTTTACTTCAAATGCCGATATATGCTGATATAGTTATTAATATATCTACTAATGTGGCTATATGTAAGTAATTGTTATTATTAATATTAATTTTCAATAAAATCCCAATAATAAGTTAGTATAAAATGGTAACGAAATCGCAGTCCTTAATTTTGCGAGACTCGCGAGACGTCTCGCGTCTCGCGCGAGACGAGACAGCAATTTCTTTGCGAGACGCGAGACGAGACACAGTGTTTGCGAGACGAGACGAGACGAGACGAGACAGCCCCGATTCTCGTCTCGCACGTCTCGCGTCAATCCCTAAACAAGATGGAAGCAATTTATTTGTAATCGTGTATCAGAAATTCAACAATTGACAAACCCTCAGGATTGGAGACATTGTGATGGTAAAAGTAATCCTGCCAATACTTTAACTAGGGGATGTTCCGCAAGAGAACTAATCTTATAAATAAAAATGAAATTCTGTTTGTTTGTTTGTTTGTTTGTTTGTTTGTTTATTTGTTTGTTTGTTTGTTTGTGGATTTGAGTTGTATACAAATCCACAAAAACGGACATATCAGCCTGAAATTTTGCACAGATATGTAAAATAATATAGAATAAATCATAGTCCACTTTCAAACTTTGAAAGTCCACCCGTTCCCGGAATTTAAGAGATTTTTTTATGTTCTCCACGCAAAAAGCTTTCCGTAATTGTAACCCCTGTAGTGAAAAAAGTGTGAAATAAGGATCGTCGTTGCCATGTCTGGCGATTTTGCCGAATAAGATGTTTTAAATTCTCAAAGTAAAAATAAAAGAATAATAATGATTTTTTTTTTGTTAGTTTATATTCGTAAGGTTTTTTTTTTTTTTTTTTTTTTTTTTTTTTTTTTAAATTATAATATCGTGTGCATGGGAAATTGGAGCAGGAATGAAATGTTTTATACGCAAAACAATAAGAATTGAAGATTTCCGAGGCTAATAAGTAATTTTTTTTAGTTTGGCGAAAAAATAAAATGGCTCAAATGCCCATTTTGAGAAAGTGAGTTCTAGCGGTTTGCACAGATTTCGGCTTGGCGCAATTTATTGAGAGCTTAAGGAAATAGATTTTTGAAAACAAGTGTAAAGGTTTTATTAGAATACAGCGTTAAATGTTAATGATCCGTGAAGAAATAATGCAGTTGTTAAGGGATTTCAAGAGATCTATATCCAGAATTCTCGCCAAATGAGTACATTGATTTAAGTTGGGGGAATTCCGCCAAATTTCAGAAAATTAAAATCTTCTCATTTACTACATCGGAGTAACGATTAATAAAACACGTTATAGTTGATAATTTTAAAAATTTCGGCTGTATTAAGGGATTCCACTTTTGAAATAAAGGCTTGCTTTACTTTTTCGCGGTCGAACCATTTCCCATATTGATTGCTGCTAAGTCAATGCTTCGAATGATTTCCTGAAAAAACGCTTGCACAATGGCGTATGTTGGCACTTTGACGAGGCTTAGATTTGAAACTGGATTTTATTTGAGACTGGGATATATAATGACACTGGTTATAGATAAAAATGAATGTTGGTATGTGTGTATGAGGTTGAAAAACTCTAGCACAGTTGTACCATGAAATTTGGTTCACCTAAGTCTTTTATCATTGAAAAGCTTTTTATGCTATCCGTTTTCCTCTAACTTGCCACTAGGTGGCGCAGCAGAACGCCGAATTCTATTCCGTTTAGCCGTTTACTATGCGAATATCGTCCAACCGATTTCGATGAAATTTGGTACACGCGGATATTAGAACACAGAGAATATTTTACACTATCCATTTTGCTGTAACTTGCCGCTAAATGGCGCTGCAACGCATCAACTTCTATACCGTTCGACCGACCGGCATAAAATTTCTTATACTTACACATTTCAGCACGAAGAATATATTCTAACTGTGTTCCTTTTGATGTTACTCACCACTAGATGGCACTGCAATGCATTATTATTTTAACTCGCCACTAGATGACGCTGCAGCAGGCCAAATTCTTGACCATTCAAACGGTCGCTATGAAAATCAGTATACATAGCTATTTGAACAATGAGAATATTTTGGCGTTATCCATTTAGCTATAACTCGCCACTTGACGGCACTGTAGCAAATCATTACTTTAATTAACAACTAGATCGCGCTGCAGTGCATCACTTCTTGACTGTGTAACTGATCGCTATGAAAATAGGTATACATAGATATTTCAACACGGGGAAGAGTTTGGCGCTATCCATTTTCTTATATAATTTGCCACTAGATGTCGCGTCAACACATGAACTTCACATGGCTGTCCAGCCGATCGTCCTGAAATTTCGTATTCATCGATATCTGAATGCGAAGAATATTTCCGCCGTATCCGTTTTGCTAAAACTCGCCACTAGATTGCGCTACGCCGCATGACCTTCTGCACCGTACAAACGATTGCCTTGAAATTCGGTATGCATGGTTATTGAACACAATATAAAGCGATATCCATTTTGCTATATCTCTTTATTACAATAAATAGTAATCACCACAAATCGTAATATCAAAAAGTCCATTCATTCCCGTGCGAAGAACGGGTACTTCAGCTAGTCTTATAAATAAAAATGAAATTCTGTTTGTTTCTTTGTTTGTTTGTTTGTTTGTGGATTTGATTCGTATACAAATCCACAAAAATGGACCTATCGGCCTGAAATTTAGCACAGATATGTAAACTAATATAGAATAAATCATAGTCCACTTTAAAACTTTGAAAGTCCTCCCGTTCCCGGAATTTAAGAGATTTTTTATGCTCTTCAGCAAAAAGCTTTCCGTAGTTGTAACCCCTGTAGTGAAAAAAGTGTGAAATAAGGATCGTGGTTGCCATGTGTGGCGATTTTGCCGAATAAAATGTTTTAAATTCTCAAAGTAAAAATAAAAGAATAATAATGATTCTTTTTTGTTAGTTTATATTCGTAAGGTTATTTTTTTTTTTAATTATAATATCGTGTGCATGGGAAATCAGAGCAGGAATGTAATTCTTTACACGCAAAACAATAAGAATTGAAGATTTCCGAGGCTAATGTGTCAATTTTTTTAGTTTGGCGAAAAAATAAAATGGCTGAAATATGGATTTTGAGTAAGTGAGTTCTAGCGGTTTGCACAGTTTTCGGCTTGGCGCAATTTATTGAGAGCTTAAGGAAATAGATTTTTGAAAACAAGTGCAAAGGTTTTATTAGAATACAGCGTTAAATTTTAATGATCCGTGAAGAAATATTGCAGTTATTAAGGGATTTCAAGCGATCTAACTTCAGAATTCTCGCCAATTGAGTACATTGATTTAAGTTGGGGGAATTCCGCCAAATTTCAGAAAATTGAAATCTTCTTATTTAGTACATCGGAGTAACGATGAATAAAACACATTATAGTTGATAATTAAAAAAAAAATCGGCTGTATTAAGGGATTCCAATTTTCAAATAAATGCGTGCTACTCTTTGGCGGTCGAACCATTTCCCATATTGATTGCTGCTAAGTCAATGCTTCGAATGATTCCCTGAAAAAACTCTTGCAAAATGGCGTATGTTGGCACTTTGGCGAGGCTTAGATTTGAAACTCGATTTTAATAACACTGGTTATAGATAAAAATGAATGTTGGTATGTGTATATGAGGTTGAGAAACTCCAGCACCGTTGAGCACCGTTGCACGATGAAATTTGGTTCACCTAAGTCTTTTATGATGGAGAAGGTTTTTATGCTATCCGTTTTCCTTAACTTGCCACTTGGTGCCGCAGCACAACGTTGAATTCTATTCCATTTAGCCGTTTGCTATGCGAATATCGTCCAACCGATTTCGATGAAATTTGGTACACGCGGATATTAGAACACGGAGAATATTTTTCACTATCCATTTTGCTGTAACTTGCCTCTAAATGGCGCTGCAAAGCATCAACTTCTATACCGTTCGACCGATCGGCATAAAATTTTTTATACTTACACATTTGAGCACGAAGAATATATTCTAACTGCGTTCCTTTTGATGTTAATCACCACTAGATGACACTGCAATGCATTATTATTTTAAGTCGCCACTAGATGACGCTGCAGCAGGCCAAATTCTTGACCATTCAAACGGTCGCTATGAAAATCAGTATACATAGCTATTTGAACAATGAGAATATTTTGGCGTTATCCATTTTGCTATAACTCGCCACTTGACGGCGCTGTAGCAAATCATTACTTTAATTAACTACTAGATGGCCCTGCAGTGTATCACTTCTTGACTGTGCAAATGATCGTTATGAAAATTGGCATACATAGATAGCTTAACACGGTCGCTATGAAAATCAGTATACATAGCTATTTGAACAATGAGAATATTTTGGCGTTATCCATTTTGCTATAACTCGCCACTTGACGGCACTGTAACAAATCATTACTTTAATTAACAACTAGATGGCCCTGCAGTGTATCAGTTCTTGACTGTGCAAATGATCGCTATGAAAATAGGTATACATAAATATTTGAACACGGGGAAGAGTTTGGCGCTATCCATTTTCCTATAACTTGCCACTAGATGTCGCGTCAACACAAGAACTTCAAGATTGTCCCGCCGATCGTCGTGAAAATTCGTATACATCGATCGATATCTGAATGCGAAGAATATTTTCGTCGTATCCGTTTTGCTAAAACTCGCCACTAGATTGCGCTACGCCGCATGGACTTCTGCACCGTACAAACGATTGCCTTGAAATTCGGTATGCATGATTATAGGACACAATATAACGCGATATCCACTTTGCTATATCTATTTATTACAATGAATAGTAATCACCACAAATCGTAATATCCAAAAGTCCATTCATTCCCGTGCGAAGAACGGGTACTTCACTAGTCAACAATAAAAATTGGAAGAGCGGACCCTCATGGTTAGTGAGAGATAAAAGTTATTGTCCAAAGATTCGGGAGGAAGGTGAAATGGTTATTGAGGAAGAATTTAAAAAATAGGATGATTTGGTTCTGGTAAGCACTGTCGATATAAACGAAGGGTTAGGCATCTTGAATAAGTTCTCTTCATGGACCAAATTACAAAGAATTTTGGTCTGATGTATAAGGTTTGTAAATAATTTACGTTCTAATAATCGAAAGTTTGAAGTTTTGACTGTAGAGGAGGTGAGACAGGCATCTGAAGTGGTGTTTAGAACAGTGCAGTCTTTGCAGTGTTCCATCCGAAATTAAATGATTAAAGATAGGAAAACAAATTAACACTCAAAGTAAAATTCTCTCCTTAAACCCATATTTAGATGAAGTAAAAATATTACGAGTCGGTGGATGACTCAAAATGCTGAAATTTCTGAAGATAGTAAACATCCTATTATATTGCCTAAAAATAATCACGTTACGAAGTTAATTATACAATATTATCATGGAAAGTATTTGCACGGTGGGGTTCAGCTACTGACTTCTGTGATAAGACAAAGGTTTTGGATTGTAAATGCAAAATCTCAAATAAAGAAACAAGTATGGAGGTGCGTAAGATGGTGGAGAGTCAGATCAAAAATGTCGTCTCAATTAATGGGAAATTTGCCGTCAGCGCGTGTAATTCCTGCTAGAACATTTTCAAGGGTCGTCGTTGACTTGGCTGACTCTTTCGAGGTCAAACCTCGTAAGGGCGAGGTGTAAAATCTTACAAATGTTATATTTGTCTTTATATTTGCTTCGCAACAAAGGCTGTACATTTGGAGATGGTTTCTGATCTTACAACTGAGAGTTTTCTTGCCTCATTGAAACGCTTTGTGGCTCGACGCGGTAAACCATCAGAGATATTTTCCGATAGAGGCACGAACTTTGTTGGAGCTGACCGTGAATTAAGAAAACTGATGTTTCAGATTTCTTCGAACGAGGGAATACATAGATACTTCACTGACGAAATGACAGTGAGGAAATTTAATCCACCTTCGGCTCCTCATTTCGGAGATCTCTGGGAAGCCGGGATAAAACAAATGAAAATTCACTTAAAAAGAATTATTAGTGAAAAAATTTTAACTCAGGAAGAGTTTCTGACCTTAATTGTCCAAGTTGAGTCGTGCTTAAATTCAAGACCTCTTGTGCCCGTATCCAATGATCCAAATGACATGACTGCCTTGACACTCTACTTTATTATAGGAACAGCTCTGACATCCATACCTGAACTCGAATTATCATCTAGTTATATATATTCTTTAGATAGCTGGAAACTACTTCGAGAAAATTTTCAGGATTCTGGAAACGATGGTCTTTAGACTATCTATCCCAGCTTCAACAGAGGAATAAATGGATGAAGAGCAAGCCAAACTTAAAGGTTAATGACTTGGTGTTGATAAAGGATGATAATCAACCTCCTCTAAGATGGAGGCTAGGCAGGGTTCTTGAACTGTTTTATGGGAAGGATGAACATGTTCGTGTGGTAAGGGTGAAAACTGCGAATGGTGAACTGAAACGACCTATAACAAAACTGTCAGTTTTGCCCAACGATGGTAACTGATGTTGTTTATAATTTGAATGAAACTATACTGTTTGTGCATCATGTATTTTAATTTTGTTTTATCACTACAGTGTAGAATGATTTAGAAATTTTAAAGCAGTTGAAAGTGAGAATTTAGTGTTTTATGGAGGTAAGTTTAATGCATGAATTCATTTGAAAATCTAAAATTTAATTGTTTAGTATTTAGAATTGTGTTGCTTCATATGAATGATGAAGGTTCTTCATCGGGGGGTGTATGTTGGAATTTAATTGTATATATTTAACAGTAATTTTATCCAATAGATGGCGTTGCCTGGCCAGTATTCTGACGTCGTTATCTTTCAGTTATATTATGTTTTCAGAATGGCAACGTGTTTTTGAATGTCGACATATGCGGCTGAATCAATGTATAAAAGACTTGTGAAGTATTTCAATGTATGGAATCTGGTAGGCAGTTTGTCTGCTGATGCAATGTAATTTTAAGAAGTTAATAAATGAGTTAAAGTTAATCTACCTTGTCATGAATTTAATGATGCCTGAAGTTATCATTGGCATAGGGGAAAAGGCTGTTCAACAGAAGGAATCAAGCTTTTAAAGGAATTGTCGGTCGATCAAAGCATCAGAAGATATTAAATAATTTTAGCATTTTAAAAATTAAATTAATTTTAGAAAAGAAAGAATGAAATTTGAAAAACAAATGTAATCGCTGATAATTTCTTTCCTTGTCAGTAGACAGTGGACGCGGAAAAAGTGGATATACAGGCGAACTGTGCTGTTTCTGCAGCAAATCACAAAACGTATTAAAATAAATCTTGTGTATTAAATTATGCGCCCATTACTTATTAGAAAACTTTCATTTTGACAGTTTTTAAAAATAATTCCTAGTTCATTCCCTTAAATAAATCCTAAAGATGTTAAATAACTTTAGTAATCTAATAAAATAAAATAAAATATGAAAGAAAAAAAGAGAATGGAAATCGGAAAACAAATGTAATCGATGCTTTTTCCATTTCTTTGCCAGCTTGTTTGTTATATTAAACCAAAGTTACGCAAGGACTCTTATCCTAGGGGTAGGGGGCGCCTTTGTTCTTGGACTTTTTATGGGGTTCTAATACGTATTTTTACAGCTAAAGAAATTACAGCTAGAGAAAACTGACCTATACTCCATCCAGACCGTGAGATCGACAGCTGCGCGGTAGGCCAGAATGCTAGAGCTTGACATTTCAGCCGTTTACCATGTTCAGTGTCTTATCTAATCAGCTATGGCGGGGCCTTTTTCTTTTTCTGCAGACAACCTACTCGGCAACAGTGGATTTACAGGCAAGCACTATTGAACAGAACTTTGATTTGCAAGTTTTCATCTTCTGTTTCCTGCTAGGCTTTAAATGATGGATGATTTATTTTATGTTACTTATCGGTGTAAGTATTTGCGTAATTTCGTTAAAACCATGAGCTCCCCTAATTGATTTGAGCAGTGTATTATCGCGCCTGCATCGAATCATTTAAAATAAATCTTGTGTTTTAAATTATGCTTCCATTACTTATTAGGGAATTTTAACTTCGTAAATTTTTAGAAATTATTACTAGTCTTACTCCCTTAAATAAATCAAAAACAATTGTAATCGCTGCCTTTTCGCTTTCTTTATTATCAGACAATCACCGCTGCAAAAGTCCATTTTCAGGAAAATTGTATTATTCCTGTTGGAAATCGCGTAACTTATTAAAAATAAATTCCGTGTATTACATTTTGCTCCCATCTCATTTTAGAAACCCTTTACTTCGTGAATTTTTAAAAATTATTACTAGTCAATCCCCTCAAATGAAACAAATGAAGTATAACATTCTAACGAAATAAAATTTGGGAGGGAAAAAAGGGAAAAAGAAGTTCGAAAAACAAACGTAATCGCCATTTCTTGGTTTTCTTTGTCAGTAGATGATCAATGGAGCAAAATTAGATTTATAGGCAATCTGTATCATCATGCCAGCTGGAATTCAAGCAAATTATTAAAAGTCTTGGTAGCAAACTTTCATTTCACCAGCTTAAGAAAATAACTACCAGTCAATCCCATTAATTAAACCAATGGAAAAATTAAATAATTTTAGCATTCTAATAAAATAAAATGAAATAGCACTACACAAAAATAAATAAATAAATAAAATAAAATAAAACATCTTAATATTGTTTTTCTTGTTCCTTGACAATCAACGTACAAAAAATACATATACAGGCAAAGTGCTAGTATTGAAACATTAGTAGCAAATCATTTAGCTCACTAGAATTAATTTTCCTTGTTGATTTATGTCTCATTTCTTCATGGAAATCATTTTATTCCACCCGTTTAAAAAAATAATAATTGCTATTCAGCGATTTTTATGAATCCATTAGTAATCTATTTGACCCTCTTTGATTAGAGATTTTATCTATTAATTTCAGCAATAAAGAATCATGCAGTAAACTCTCGAGATGCAGATTATTCCCCCCGACAGTAATCACAAAAAAAATAATAATAACGGAAAAACTGAAACATTTGATCAATATTTTGTGAGAGAAAAGAAAATAAATTTAGGTACCCATCACATACAGATAACTAATGTTTACTATGTCATAACTGCTCTCGTATATATTGTTTGTGCATTTTTGTAATATGAGTTTTGCAGTTTAAAAATAAATTCTAACTTTTAATTAACAAACGTAAAACATAATTAGATTTAATGAATAGTATGACATTTATTTTAAATCATAGACATACACACACACACAATATATATATATATATATAAGAATATACTAATACACATATCATAATTAAACGATATATAGATGATATCTTACTTGTAAACACTACTAATAATAATAACATTATCTTCCCCATAAAATATCCTTTTGCTCTGGAATTAATTAAAAATGATATGCTTAACAATTCTGTTAGTTTTCTAGATCTAAGTATCTCTATCACTCCTAGAAATAACCTTAGTTTCAATATCTATGATAAGAGAAAAGATTTTAGCTTTAAAGTAGTAAATAGCTTTACTCATTTTCCCTCCTGCTTACATAAATCTGTATTCAGCAATATCATCTATAATCACTGCTGTAGAATCAAGTTTCTATGTTCTGAAGATTTGAAAGTCTCCTATTTTAAATCTCTTTTTCTGTCAGCTAGACAATACAACTTTCCTACTAAGTTCCTAAAATCTATTATATACAATTCTTGATAATGATGTGTCTAATGTCTTTGTTAATTTACTGGAGGTTGGGTGGGGTGGGGTTTTGGTTTTAAGGTTGTAATTGGATGGTTGGGTCGGGCGGAGGAAGTTTTTCTCATTAAAAAAAAGTAATATGTATAAAAACAATCTGGATGTGTATATGCATCCATATATATATCTGGAAGGATTTAATAATAAAAAAAGGGGGGGTTCCTATATTGTGATTATTCTGTCCTAAACATTTTTTTAATTTATTGGATTAATCTTCTGTCATACAATAACTTATTATTCATACTTTGTCACTAATAATAATCATTATATTTTTTAAAACAATATGTTATATTTAATTGGCTATTCAATAATTTTAATTTATATTATTCTATATATATTTAATTATATCAATATATCTGGATACTATTCAAGTATAATACTATTACCTTTTAGTATTTGGCAACACCTATACTTTCTTCTTTCCACTTTTACACTTTTATTTTGTGGCAACACTTTCACTTTTTACATTTCTTAACATTGGCAACACATATTACTTGTGTTCACTAAGATTACCATGTGCTCAAGTCTGGTATGTAGATTATAATTGCTATTTCTATTTTTGTTATCTTTTTTATTCCTTATTTTTTTCTTTTTATATAGTAGGGTAGGGCACAGAACGTGTGGAGTTAATATCTCTTTTGATATGCCACACAACCGAAACCCTACTATTTGGTTTGCTTTTAATTATAATCCACTGTTTGTGGCCCGTGAAGATGGTGACAGTGGTTGTAATTTCCGTTCCATTCTATTTTCACAATAATTCTTGCACTTTATTTGGTTTAGCTTTAATTAATTTTTATTTATTATCTTTTCAAAATGTGGTTTCTAATTCTTGCTTATAGCTGTTATATTTTTATGCGAGGCATGTCTTATTTGCAGTATGCTTTGTGTTTTACCTATTAGTTATATATATATATATATATATAATTATAATATAGTTATTATGCGTACAAAAACAAAGGATAGAAATATTTAAAATGTGTTTCAAAAAAGATTATAACCCTACGTGTGTGCGTGTGCGTAGAGCCTCACTGTAAATGGATTAAATTTATCTAGAGACGTTTGCAGATTATCTGCAATTTCTGCACCACTCAATTCCGTATATATTCGGGAGAATATCGTTTTTATGATCCACGCGTTATGCAGTTTTACCAATAAAATCTAGCTTTCCATGGATAAATAAATAAATAAATAAACAACATTAGGAAGCCATTCTTTTCTACTTTTTATAATATTTCAATTACTTTATACAATTTCAATCACTTCTTATAGTATTTCAGTTATATTCTACTTAATATTTTTCAATCTTCTTTTTTATACGACTCTACTGGTAGTTATAAATAAGGTATTTATAAAGAAAAATGAAGCATATAGTGAAAAAAAAATAATTTTGCCTACGGATGGGACGAGATACAGGGCTGCCTCGTCCCGTTTCGCACTTGCTAACCTCCGTCTCGTCTGGCAGACTTTGCGTCCCGCTGAATCAGTGATAATTAAAACAGGATCCCGAGCCTAACCCCTCTCACTTTTAATCTCCAGATATTAGGATAATTCTATTCAATAAAGCTTGGCATGTCTTTATAACATTATTTCAATAAATCTTCACATTTCAGGCCCCTCTGGTCTGTCTACTGGTATAGGGGAGGAATATTAGACAGAGAAAAGGTATATCTCACTTACCATTTTCAATGTGGAAGAGAAGTTCTTTCTTGTTATCTTCAAGAAAAGGGTCTCCGTCCGCTACGAAATGCTCATCTGCTGCCTCTTCTCGGCTGATGCATTGCACCTGGAAATCACAAGAGAGAGATAAAAGAAACGTTTACGTTCATCTGTGTGGAAGACTTTAAAGCCTTCCACACAGAGGAAGGCTTTATGAGGGGAGGAGGGGACTTAATGAGGATTTTTTTATTTGAGTCTAATGAGGATTATTTGATTTGCAAGCTTTTCAAGATATAGGGACAGACTAATAAAAAAACACCTACGTATAAATGCATTGCTCGCGTGGCTGACGATAAATACAGGCTCTGGTAGTGAAATATCACGTAATCCTGAGTAGGCGAAGTTCGAAATTTTAATCGCGGTAGTTGCTCTAGAAATCTGTTCTGAAATGCACAGTGTTATGTTTTTAATCTTTGTGCATACAAAGTTTGTCGTTCTGCGTATTATTATTTGTTAGAAAAACATGTTATTTTATTGTGTTTTCTGCAATTAACATTTGAAAACTGTGTTCATTCAAAACATTGATTTATTTTGAAAATGCCTCGCATGCGCAGTGTGTAATCGCGGGAGTTTCTTTGGAAATCTGTTCCGAAATGCACAGTGTTATGTTTTTAATCTTTGTGCATACAAATTTTGTCGTTCTGTGTATTATTATTTGTTAGAAAAAGATAATTTTATTATGTTTTCTGCAATTAACATTTGAAAAACTGTGCTCATTTAAAACATTCATCTAATTTGAAAATGCCTCAGATGTGCAGTGCAGTGTATGTGGATGTCGGTCGAATTAAAGTGGCGAAAGCGAAGCTGTCAACACAATCGGTTAACCAAAAGATCCAGAACTAAAACAAAAAGAAAAATAAATCGTGCCAAGCGCATCGATTATAAAACACTTTCCATCACAACAGTATTTTTGAGTCAAATTTGGCGATTTATAGTCCTTGAATATGGCGGGCGAGATTTTGGAGATACTGCATGTTATAAACATTTTTATACCTATTGTATTACGCTTGTAATAGATTAATGTCTCTCAACCGCTATAGATCGTAATGTATTGGAATTCTTTTGAGTATTCCTGTGAAAGAACTATTTATTACATAGACACTATCTTCAATGGAAAACATTATTTTGAGCCTTAACATGTAAGTCAAATTTGGTTTTGTTGAAAAAACCTAATATCTCTAAAATACGATTTAAGAATGACTGAACATAGAGCATGATGTATTGGATTTTTTTTTTTTTTATTTATTTTTTTTTTTGACTCCAGTATAAGAACTATAAATGTACATCATTTTCAATATATTACATGGCACTGTACATAGAAAAAAACATACATAATTTTCGCACTAATCGGTGTATATTTAACAGTTAGAGCACGGACTAGTGGGCAGAAGAATGGACACAAAAATAGAAATCATAAACATCTCTCAATCTTGCCAGAAAGATGAAAATATAAATATATATTCCTCTTATACAAAATAAAGGTATCGCACGAACACGGAGAACAACAAATTTATTCTTTTAAGTGTTAGCAGTTTAAAATTTATGTTTGCAATTTTGTTGCATGTAAGTCGGTTAACGCATTGAAAACCCTTAAAAATTCTTCCGACCAATGCAACCCCCTCCTGGGCAGATAGCTCTTGCTGCGTACCTTTGTCTTAACGCAACACACACGCTAAACCAGTTGATTCGAGCGCGCGAGTAAAGAATTTTTACAATTCCCATTAAAATCGTAATAGATTATTATTACTACGAAATTTCGGGGCAATCCGCTGTTCTGGGGTTTAAAATAGTTTAAAATTTGTATTCTACGCGCCAATATTTAAATTTTGCTTTTTGTTACATCGAAATCGATCAACTAGTACCGGGGACACGGAGGTTTGGGCGATATTTCGCCAAAAGTCGCCAAGCGTGGCGACATTTTGGTCATTTGGCGCGATTTTCCCAATGCGGCTTGTAAAGTTAGTTTTTCTGCATTAACATGCATAATACCCTAATATTTCTCTTCTATGACGTAATCAAAATTCCCGCTTTATGTGGAATCTTCCAGAAATACATTCTTCTGGAAGCTTCTTGTAGCTTCTGCGTCACCTATAAACACAAGCATGTCAGAAGCCCCAGTTCAGTGTGGATCGAGCTTCCGATGAGTTATCTGCCTTTTCTGTGAACTGAGTGATAGGAGCGGTATTTCCGCGTGCGTTTTTGAAGTTTTGTTTTTAAGTGCTGTGTGTAAATCTTTCATTGCTGAGTTTTGAGGGATTGTTGGGTTATCCCTCGCATATTTCCACTGAATTTTACCTGTGGAAGTGTTTTTTATAACATTTGTGAAAGCTTCGGTACTGAGAGGACTGTTATAAACGAGCTACTGGTCGTTAGTGCTTGTGAATTTTGTACAGCTGATTGTTCGACTAAGTTCTAGAAGCAATAAAGTTTGTGTTCCATCTTGACAAGTGGACTTTTTATTAGAACTTTCTACACCAACTGGACTTTAGAACGACGAATCCAGGAAACAAGCAGAGTTATTCTGCAACAATATTATCACATAAGGGATATTTTTCATTTCCCACCAAACTATGAAAAAATCGCCAAGCTAGGGCTCATTTTTCTGAAAAAAATTTCGCACCCTGTTTGGCGATTTATCGCAAAAGTCGCCAATATTGGCAACTTTTGGCGCAACCTTTGAGGGAGCACGCAATTATGATTAGATCATTTACTAATTATATATAGTAGGATACTATTGTGCTTTAACTAGATGCCTGTCTCTATACTGCCATTGAAGTAATGCATTGGAATTATTTTGAGTGTTCCTGTAGAAGAACTATTAATGATACAGACACTATTTTCGATGGAGAGCTTTAGCATGTAATCCTTAATAACATGTATCAGTTTTGTTTCATTTGAAATAGCCGAATATCTCTTAATACACTTTAAAAATTGACGGCCCATAGAGTGTAATGTATTGGAAATCTTTTGGGCTCTCCTGTAGAAGAACTATAAATGCTAAACAGACCATTTTCAATTGTGTACATGGTACAGCCCGTAGGAAAATCATATATAGATTTCGTAGAAATCGATGCATATTTACGCGAGTTAGAGCACGGACAGACGGACAGACTTTTCAAATTTGTTGGAAAGTGTTAAAAATGGATAAGAGCCATTCCTACTGAATCAACATGTTTGAAATTTCCCTCAATGTGCATTAAACTTTTCAGTTTACATTTTTTTGGGTAAGCAGATTTGTTTGTCACAACAAAATAAATTTAGTTGTAGATATATTAACCACACAGACCAGTGGCGGATTTCTCACAAGGCGTAATAGACGTACGCCTAAAGCCCCACGCTTTTGTCCATGTTTACCAATTTTTAATGTAATGATAAAAGAGTAAAACTGAGTCACAATTTTTAAAAAAAATGTACATTTTTCATTTAAAATGTTCACAACATCGCTGAATTATTTGTCTAATATAACAGAATTCTGTGGTCTACGGAGAGGGCATTGAAAGGTGTTGGTCTTTTCTCGAACTGACAGTCAGCGGCAAATGTTGGTGTTGTTGGTTACAAACTAGGCAAGATGTTACTTCTTTCAGGGTTCGACAGAAAGGTGATTACAAAAGAAGACAGAATGATGTGAATAGGAGGGTTTGACCCTAGGTATCCAGGTAAGTTATCTGTAGGCCAAATTATTTCTCGCAGCTGCCAAAATTTAGCTGCAATTTCAATTTTATTTTCTGTCTGTCTAAAACACAGATATAAGAATTATACAAGATTGAGCATTTCAGGGACCGTATTATAAGCTCATACTTTTTAAGTTGCAAAACACATATTATGCCATTTTTTACGCTACGTTTAAAATGTGCATTCGTAGTTAAATTAGCTTAAAGGTCTCTGAAACGTATAATTACATAAAGGGCAAGATAGCTTCACAAATTTACATCAATTATGCGAAGAACGGGTGCTTCAGCTAGTTTCAATTTAAAATTTGAAGGATAGGAATGGGTATGCAAAACAGAGTTTATTCATCAGATTTTGGAAAGGAAAAATGAAACCGAACTCAAGGCCCGCAAGGCTCAAGGCGGGACTCAGAGAGACGCCTTGAACCCCGCTTGCTGTAAATCAGCCACTGAACAAGACTTTCGGCAATAATAATGCACGAAAAGTAAAAAAGATTAAATCAACTATATCGATTATGCATTTATTTAATACTAGCCGCCTCCGGCGACCAGTTGGTTCGCCATCTTAATAAATCTTGTTCGGAGAGAATCCTGTTCCTCACTGGATTCCTTGGCACTGAAATCTCTCAGATTCTGAATGGAATTTAAAATTAAGATGGTTACAAACAGGAGCGGCCCTAGGATAAGTGGCGCCCCTTCTAATGTAAAAAACGCCCCCTTTTATGCTCTGCTTAGTTTTTGAGTTCCAAATGACCCCCTTCGAAGCCGGCGCCAAGATGAGACGCTTACCCTGTCGGCCCACCCCTGGTTACAAAAATAAGATGTTTAAATGATAAAAACCTACAAAAAGGTACAATTTATTTTCGTCCTATATTAATTCTGAAGAGCTTCTGGATATATTGGCCTGGGAAGGAAAAAAAAAGTAAGAAAATTTGAAACACTTTCAGATTTTAAGTACTATAAGTGCTATATATTAAAAGCGTATTATAATCCATGGGTCTTCCCTATTTTCTTTCCGTATTCCATTAAGTTGGAAAGTATAACATTATTCATGAGTGTGATTAAAGAAAATTAAAATTGATATTTCTAAGATCCCTTTCTGGATGTAATACATTAGAAATAGATGGGGGAAAAGCTGCAGAGAAAAATCTACAATTCGACCCGAATGAAATTTTCAAAAACTTATTCAGGTGTATTCATAAACCAAGTAGCAGACGATAAATTGCGCCAAGCGCTAGAATCACATCTTTTCAAAATCGCAATCAACCATTTTATTTTTCGCCTAATTAAAAAGTTGCACATTTTAGTCTTGGAGAATTACCAAATCCTATTTTTCTTTTGAGTATAAAACATTTCATTCCTGCTCTCATTTCACATGCACACGATGTTTTAATTAAAAAATAACCTTACAAATAATTTAATCTAAAAAAAATCGTTATTCTTTTATTTTTACTTCAAGAGTCTGCATCATTTAATAAACTTGCCAAATATAGCAACCTAGATATGCTAAATTCTCCCTCTTTCCACAGCAGGGTTACAATTGCGAAATGGCGAGAGCAAATTTAGCCTTTTGCGATAGGTTTTTTATCGATATCTCCTAAAATAATTCGAATTTCGAAAAAAATCGCTTTGAGGTATGTCGGGACCCGTCCTGGAGAATTTCCATACAAAATTTGGTAGGTCTAGGATCACCCGTCTAGGAGCTAGGCGAGACATAGACAAACTAACTAACTAACCAACTAACATTTTACCCTTTGTTTTATTTATATAGATAAAATTAGTATTTAAATTCTTATGTAATATGTAATAATTATATTAATTTAAACTTTTTGTATGTAGTATTAATTTTTCCAAAAATGCAATTGAAAGGAAACTATTGAAGTGAGTTTTAATATGGGTAATAAATTTTGCTTGAAATATAATTATCTGAATTTCAATCTTTCTATATTATTTGTTGATTATTGGTTAAAAGTAGAAAATACTAGAAGTAGTATAATTTAAACTACATAACGCATATGAACCAATGCTTTTTAACAAATAAAAATTTATGTATTACTTATGTGCTCTTTCAAGGAGGAATGAAATAACATTTAATTATCTCTGGAAACTGAGTGAAAGTGTCTTCATGCTTATAACATTAATAGACATACAAAAAATATGCCTGTTTTGTATTTATAACTATGTTTTTAAAATTTGAATGCAATTAATTTTGTACCATATAATGTTTACTCAGACAGAGTTGGATAATTTTATTTGTACATAAAAATAATTTATATATTTCATTAAAAATAGATTCAGAGGTTCATATTGCTGATACACTCCTTAAATTTATTTACATTGTTATAAATTTATAAATTTATTTATAGTTTTTTTTATTGATATCTACTTATACGCTAACGTATGTGGTACCAAAATCTACTACTTATATAATACGCTAACGTATGCGGTACCAAAATTCGACAATATTTCCACGCCACGCTGCGAGCGACTACAGCTAGATGTAAACATTAGTGCGATAACAATAACGCATGTGTATAAATCCAAATTAACAGTTCAATGACGTCAAATGGAGCAAGCATATGTCACGTAGTAGCTAGATTACAAAATAACAATAATGGATACACAAAAATGAAAAATCTTTCGGACTTTTTCACAGCTTTAAAATATGGAATTTGCAATACATGGTGCATTAATCGCCCATTTTAAAAATGTCACCATGCATAGGGCTGAAACTAATTTACTTGAACCAAGTTAGTTGAACCTTTAACTAAGAACTATTAATTTTAGTTGTAGTTTGAATAACAATTAACAACTAACTGTAATATACCTGTACTTAGAGGCAGAGTTGGGCATCGATAAGTAAAATATTAGCTGACATTTCGAACTTTCGAAACTGTGGTATTCAATGGACTGTTATTTAGATAATTACTGTTTGTGAATTGTTTTGTGCTGTGCTGTTCAGATTGTTCAACGTCTCGTGGAAGCAATAAAGCTTTGTCCAATACTTTGTCCAATTTAATGAAGCAATAAAGCTTGAACCAATGCTTTTTAACAAATAAAAATTTATGTATTACTTATGTGCACTTTCAAGGAGGAATGAAATAACATTTAATTATCTCTGGAAACTGAGTGAAAGTGTCTTCATGCTTATGTCCTGACACCTGAAATACTTTCTCAAACTTTCCAGGCACCCATCAGCTTTCGTCCCATTCACAAACGGAAGAACTCCCGAATTCACAACAAAGTATAAATTTCATGCATAGAAATTTTCGGTAATATCTATATAAATAAAATTAGACTTTTGTCTGTATTACTTGAAATATTTTGCGATTTCTATCCGTTTCAAGCATATGGGATCCCAGTACGACCCCCAAAAAATAGTTGTCGTTCTGTCATTCTGTCCGTGACGCTTTTTTTTTGTTCACGCATCAGATAATAACGACAAAAGTGAATGAAATGAAATTGGGTGACATGATAGGTGGTCACTCAACTTAAACTATAGGCACTGAAATTTTTAAAAACAATTTTATTAAAGATTTAGCAAAAGTCGTTTCAAAATGCGCAAATGTTTGTCCATCACGTATAACCACCTAATCGAATGAAATAAAATTTACGATCGTCACAAGTGGTGACTTAAACTGTAGGTGTCGAAGTACTTCAAAACAGGAGCGGATTAAAGGGGAGGTTGGCAGAGGGGGTTACCGCCTCCAACCCCCGAAAAGAAAAATAAATTAATGTAAAAGATCCTATTTTACTTCCATTAAATGGATGTATGTGTCAATCTTCTAACCGCCCCCTCCCCACGACAAAACTGCAATAATCCGTGAAGATTGGGTACATTTTTATTGCATTCCTGAAAACTGGCAAGGAAAAAGAATGAATTTTGGAATTATATTAGATGACAAGCTAATTTAAATTATAGGTGTGCCAAAATTGCTTTAAATATTTCGCGGATTTTCAGATTTTATAAAAATTGTATAAATGTTTGCCTTCGCATCCCTCAAAAATTTTATTTATTTTAGAATACCCTCTTTTCATATCACATTTTAATTCTTTCTGGAATATGTTTTAGGATAGATTCATACATTATTCCTTTGTATTAGATTAATCTATATTAACTACTAAAATATTAGGCAAACAACTTTTAAATGTATTTTATACAATTCGAAAAAAAAAGAAATATTTTATTGTTATATAAATTTGCTGCAAAGTTTCATGATTATATGAATTTAATTAGTTAATTACATGAAAAGTAAATTTATAATTCATTTTTAGCATTATAAAAATAAGATTTGTCTGTTTACTTTTCAGAAGCATATTTAAGTGCATAGTATTTATACCAAGCCGCAGACAAAGCTATACAGCTTACAAAGCTATAGTACAACTGATGCACAGATACATCGTATGTTACACACCTTGAAACTTGTTCGATGCCATTTAACAGCAGATTATCTTTTGTAACTGGCGTTGGAAAGGGAGTAGTAAGTGACTGCCAGATTTGACTGAAGGAGGTTTAAACTGGGTGAAAGAGGAAGCTATTACACAAAATCCCACTTCTCAGAGCTCATTATTTCGGTGGAGAACTTTTAACAAATCGCTCTCCTGTATCTGTCTTAGCCAACAGTTCTTTTTTTTTTTAATTTGACCCTTGACATTATCACATCGCGTATGTACCCCTCCCTCCTTAATTCAGTAGAAACGGGAAATCGAACTTACACTGAGGAAGAATGACTTACCACGTTCGCAGTGTAGAACAGGAGACAAGCAGCGACGAAGAGATTCCTCAAGCGGGCCATCATGGGTACTGAAAAAAAAAAAAAAAAGGAAAGAAAAAATTACAAGTCCTGCTAAAAGCACACCGTGATCGTCTATAGATTCAGTCCCCTTCAGGAACGTCAGTGCGCATTAGTCTCGTGTGAGCCGCTAGCTCCTAAAATGGTTAGGAGTTTGATCTTTGTTAAACTGAAAATTACTTCAGATAATAGTTAGTGTGTATTAATTAAACAACAACAACAAAATAAAATTATGTGTCACTCCAGTGGCGCACCCAGGATTTTATTTCAGGTTGGGGAGGGGGGGGCTACAAATACTGCTGAACTCGGTTATAGTGACATCGATTATAGTTACAACTATCTTTTAACGTCAAAATATTCGGTACCAGTCGACTAGCTCTCAGAACACAAGCCCACTATTAACTCGTTATAGAGTCATAAATATCGGACCTTTTCAGTGATATTGTAACCGAGTTTAGCTGTGTTTCTCACACTAATTGCAAGTACTTATTGAAAATTAACGTCTTTTTTTGGTAAAAAAATATTTTAGAAAAAATTTGAAGGCGATTTTTAAAAATAAAATATTTTAATTAAGTGACAATTTTCAATTTTTAAAGATTTTCACTTCTAACTCTCCATCTTTAGGGGAGGGGGGGGGGAGCTTTATCCTCATAGCCCCTTCCGTGGGTGCGCCTATGCATCACTCGAAAAAAAATCATATAATCAGGAACGTTAACAACATTTTTCAAATGGCATGTTCCCTCAGTATTAGAAAAATTAATATTGATATTTATACTTCCATTCAAGGAGCTACCTGAAAAAAAATTTGGGGAAGGTCCAGAATAGTGCAAAATCAAAGCAAGTCTTGATTTTTGTAATTTTCTTTACGAAAATTCACATTTCCAGAACTGAGTCCACAATTATTCGTTTGAGACTCTGCCCTTACTTCCAATATTTAACAATGGGTGTCGAAATTTCTTGTTAATAAATTTTTTCTAGCTTTAGTCCCGATAAACTGTTATATATAATATTGCAAAGTATAATTTCCGAGAAAAAGAAGAAGAAGAAGAAGAAGAAGACTCAATCACTAAAACTCCTCATTTTTGTCGTCAGATTTGTGGATTATGCTAGCTTTATTTTTGAAATGTCATTTAGGAACGGAATTGAAACTTATTTTGTATATTTAATATTTATTTGTTGTTGTTTTATAAAACTGACAAAGTACAGTTACTGATTATAAGTAGAACAGCAAAAGAAAAGGGGTATATGTTATAAACCACTATCGTAAGACCGGTATTGATCTTGATGTGTATAGGACTTATAGTTTTTCTACAGGGCTACGACAAAGATTTCTTTTACATTATGACCTATGGGGGGGAATTCTTGAAAGTACGCTAGCGTTTAAACCATAGGTTCCCAACGTGGGCGATAACGCCCCTTGTAGGCGTTTGAGGCTTCCAGGGGGGCGGTAAAAGACCCAGAGAAAATTAGGGGGCGTTGATATGGCACGGAGGGGCGTGGGAAGATTAACCAAATATAGTCTAAAAAAAGACTTAAAAATCACTCTGATAATTCATTTCTATCACGTGTGCGAAAATTCACATTTCGATATGAGACTTCGCTGTTGAGAGAAAGAGATACCTCTCTAAAACTTTTATTCCTCTTTTTTAAATGAAGAAGAAATTCAGTAGAGTTTCAATTCCAACAATATTCTATCTATTGGTATTTTTTTTTAAATTTAATTCTTGTTTTCACCATGCATTATGTACGCTCTTATTTCTCTGGAGTGCGAAGGGGGGCGGTATTGAAATATTCACTAGAAAAGGGGGCACCAGCTCAAAAAAGGTTGGGAACCTATGGTTTAAACGGTACATTCGATTGATCTCAAATTGGGTATATATGTTATAAACTACCATCGTAAGACCGGTATTGATTTTGATGTGTATAGGACTTATAGTTTTTCTTCAGGGCTACGACAAAGATTTCTTTTACATTATGGCTTATGGGGGGAAATTCTTGAAAGTGCGCTAGCGTTTAAACGATACATTTGATTGAGCTCGAATTGGGTATATATGTTTGAAGTATTCAACGATAAAAATTTATTTAAATGCTTGGTAATGATCTTAATCGTATTGTTCGGAAAGTCGAGTGGAGTCACTCCAGATTTTTTACTCATTGAATCTTACTGCCTTTTTTGTTTCTTAAATTTCTATGCTGGCATCACCTTTTTCGATTTATTGTATCGGCATCATCTCAGCTTTTTACTCCGTGTTTGGCTCTTTACTACGTTTTTTTTTTTTTTTTTTTTTTTTTTTTACGTTAGATATGGTCGTGCCCCTAGGTTGATTTTAATGACTCATTTTGCCATGCAACCTACAGAAACCTAGCTATTTTGTTTTTCCATTTAACTAGATTAATTCAAGTGGTGGCACCTGAAGATTAGAACTTGATTAATCTAGTTACTAGTTCACCTCCACTTTTTTGGGCTCTTGTAGTAAGGCTTAAGCCCACGAGATCTCACTTGGTGATTATTTCCAACATTTTTAGCTCTTATATCTCTGTTTTCTTTTGCTATATAGGTTTGTGTACAACACTTATAGGCCTATGTCTCCATTATTTTTCATCGTTCCAAGATTTTTTTTTAATGTTGTTTCTGTTTTGTGCGTTCTCTCGATCGATGGATTAATGGGATAATGATTGGCCAGCCTATTCTCCTGATTTGAATCCCCTGGACTATTTTCTGTGGGACTACTTAAAGGGCAATGTGTACAAAAAATTGTCCACAAATATTACATGTGCTCCAACAAGCCATTTCTGAAATTTCGGCCATCACACTGCCTACTGTTCTTTCGGTTTTGACCAGCTTTGATGTTAGGCCTCGCAATGGGAAGCACTTCAAAAACCTTGAGCATTAAATCGGAATAAGTGTGTACTTATACTTGAAGTAAATATTTTTATTTTATATCTTCACAAATTCTTTTACTAAACAATTCAAATTTTTGGTTAATTACTGTGCATCCTGTATATTAATGACCATGTCATTTTATCTCTTACCCCCTTTATTGAAAATTGTCCGAAAAATGCGACATAAAGAAGCGACATAATTTTACATATATTTAAATACTATTAGTTCACATCAGCTTTAATCTATTGTTACAATATTTCGTAAGCTGTAGAATATGCTTCACATGTATTTTTTACATATATTTAAATACTGTTAGTTCGCAACAGCTTTAATATATTGTTACAATATTTCGTAAGCTGTAGAATATACATCACATGTATTTTTCTATAAATAGGTTACAATCATAAAAATTTCAACATAGGGTTACCAGGCGAAATACTCGAAAGATGAGAGATAAAATGACATAGTCAAATAATATCGTTTTAATATGGCAATAATGTAGCTAAAAAATTATGGGGGCTCAGGGCGGACGCGTAGCCAGGAAAATTTTTCGGGGGGGGGGGGGATATGCGCCTGGAAATTTTTTCGGGGGAGGATATGAACCTATATGTGGAAAAATTATGTATAAATAGACGGAATTTCATCACTAATCCAAAAATTTCGGGGGGGGATATATCCCGATATCCCCCCAACCTGGCTTAGGGGTTCCCCTGACGAAGCTCGAACAGCCGAGTTATATGTATATATATCCCAAAAAGGTGGTTATACGTTTTAATTCTTGGTGGGTAATGTGAATTGAAATAATGATCAAATTAAGGTAGGAAGGACTATGTTGAAAAAACGTTCCTTGCGTTAATTTTTAAAAAGTCACACTTTTTAAATTTGCATACGATCACCGCAAAAAAAAAAGAAAAAAAAAAAAAAATCCAAGTTAGTAAAATGTGCCCCTTACACTAATGAAATGCTAATAAAATGATATACAAAATTTGAGAATTATATCCTAAAAGTATTGGAGATATAAAGATAAATATTTGATGATTTAAACACCTGTCGAGTTGGAAAAATCACGTCAGATGATTGCATTTCAGAGATCGTGCAGAAATTACAAAAGAAAACAATTTTTTTGCACTCTAGCATTAATCATTCACACTCAAACTCATGAATAGCCCCTGATAATCTTAGTTTAAAGATATCGCTAGGACGTTTTATGCTGAAAGGCTGAAATTTTGTCATCCCCACATTAGTGTATGGAACGCATTATACTAATTGGCAATTATTCTGTACGGGGGTTATATACAAATTTAGAAAATGTAACTTTAAAAAAAACTAACGAGGAACTTTTTCTTAGAGTAGTCTTTATACCAGCCTTATTTTGAACATTTTTTCTATTTACACGCTTAAAAATGTCGAGCTAAAAAAGCTCCGACGGAGCTAATTTACACTCCTTTTCCCACTTCAAACAGCCATTCTCCCAATGGAGCTAAATTAACTCCACCTATCGATAAAAATCAGTGGAGTGAAAAACACTCCTTTTATGAACATTTTATAAACGCTCCACTTTGACTTTATTTTATACACAAAAGGAGTGTTCTGAGAAATTTGTTCTTTTTTTATTAATATAGCTGTACTCAATTTTGATTATTATTTTAAGCTGATAAGGAGTGTTTTAGGAAATTTTGATTAAATATTAGACTTAAATTTGATTATTTTAAGATATAAAAGGAGTGTTTTCAAGTATTTTCTTTCCGGTTCGTCCACATTGCTTGAACTTAAAAATGTGTAATTATTTATTGATTATGCTTCTTAATCAAGTCACATCACTAAAAGAAGCCCCCCCTCCCACAAGGGGGGGAGGTCCCCCCCCCCTAGTGCTTAACTTTTTGTATTTTAATGCTAGTGTTAGCAAGTCCAATTATAGACCCCGTAAGTAAAGATATAGCGCCAATGGTGGGTCCACATGGGGGGGGTGTGCCCCCCCAGACGAATTAAATTTATATTATTGGATTGAATTATTTTTTAAATTCAAATGCATTTATGAAAGGAGACTCCATAATGCGCTCCGTATATTCCCCCCCCACACACACACATTGGGGCACTGCCCCCCCCCCCCCCGATACTGATTTTTTTCGTATTATTATTGTAGTGTTTGAAAGCATGTGTTGTATTTCATAAGTACTCGCATGGCACCATTAACGAATCCAGAAGGTGTTGGGAGTCAAATGCATTTATAGCAGAATGGAGCCCCCCCCCCCAAACAACCCCCCCTATATTGGAAGGAAGCCTTCCCAATACTGAATTTTTTTTTTTTAATAGTTTGAAAGCCTCATATATGTGAGAGCCCCTATGAGTACTCATATGCTGCCATTGGTGGATCCCAGTGGCGTAGCCAAGGGGGGGGGGATAGGAGGGTCATAACCCCCCCCATGAGGAATTTTTTGCCATACAAAATGTATATTCTTCACTCCCTTATCACACACGTATACACATATATGAGTTGCAGTAGTCATAATCCCCCCATGAAAAATTTCTGGCTACGCCACTGGTGGATCCAAATGGGGCTATGTCCACTGCCCACAATTAAATTTAAACTATAAAAGAGTGGTTTTTATACAAGTTCAATTGTATAAGAGGAAGCAGACAAAAATATGTGCACACCCCTATATTTTTTTCTGGATCTATACCCCTGGTCTAATTCGGCATTTTAAATACCATAATAAACATTTAGGTCTTAAACTAATAGATAAAAGTTATCATCAATCAAACTTAGAAGTACCCAATGTTTAAAACCTCTTACTAACACCATCAAAAAAAAAAAAGCACTGAAGTTTTCTATATAACAAATTATTTAACTAGGTATAAAATTACTACATTATTTTCAACTTTGGAAAATAACAGAAATTTGATGATTTCATTTGGAGTAAAACTAGTCTCTGAAAGTTGGAGTAATTTTTATGAGGAAAAAATATTTGAATGTTAATTCTTTTTTTTTCTTTTTTTTTAATTCATATCCGAACAATAAAAAGTATTGATGTTTATAACCAATTCTCTTAATACACTGTTTCCGTTTTAAGAGAGAGAGAATTAAAATAAAAAAGCAGAAAGAAAGAAATGCTTGTAATAACTTGTAAATAAATAATCCTTTTATTTGTCATAAAAAATCTTTTATTAAACATATACAAATTGTACATTTTTCTTTTGACATAGAAAATATCACTTAAAAAAAGCAGCACAAGAATATTTTTTTTCCTTTTTCGTAAAACAAGTTCAAGAGACATTTTTAATATCTTGTAAACTTCTTTACAATCAAGCAGTCTACTTACTTGAGATTTCTATAAGCTTGAAGGGAGGCTAAAATATATACTTTATGCATACACATTAATTTAAAACACTTTTGCTTAGTAAAAAAAAAAAAAAAAAAAAACGTGCAATATTTCTGTTTAAAAAAAAAAAAAAAGCTTTATTTTTAATTCACAAATCTTTGAGCAGCATAGGAGAAGCATGTGGTGAAAACTGGGATCAAACCAGAGAACTCTGGTGCACTAGATCCAGATGTTATCCAACTAGACAAAAGGTAACTATCTGCTCAGCTTTCAATTGCCGAAAAATAAAGCAAACGAAAGCGTGGCAACTGTGAGTCCACCACAATATCAAATAAATAAATATATACCAGTTGACCCGGCAAACGTTGTTTTGCCATATAAATTATTCCTTGGATTATTTTAGTAGAAAGAAATGACTAACTTATTGTAAGTGTGTGAGGACATGGTATATGAGTGGAAGAGGCATGGAGTGCTGTGAACGATGCTGGAATATAAAAATAACAATACCAAACATTTATATTTTTAATTCATTGTAATTTATTCTTTAAATTTATATATATCGCTAATTACAATAATTATACTAAAAAATAATATCAATCCCTTAACGGAATAGAGTGAACAATATTTTTTGTTATACCATCTTTAGCCAATACAAATAAACTGGATGGTTTGACCACTTGAGAGCATGCCACGTATAATTCTCCGTGTGAAAAACATGGTGTGCTGAAATCTAAGCCACAAACAGGCATAGTTTGGCCTTGAGACTCATTGATAGTCATTCCATAAAAAATTTTGTCCAAAAAAATAAAATAAAAAAGGATGGAAATCTGAAACACTTTCAGATTTTAAATACGCACTATAGTGCTATATATTAAAATCATATGATAATTTATGCGTCGTCCTTATTTTTCTTCCTTATTCTATTAAGTTGGAAAGTGTATCATTATTCATGACTGTGCTATTTTTCTTTCTTGTTTCGTAAAACCCATCTTTGGAATCGAAATCTATCTTAAATTCGTCTACTAAAACTATTTTACAATCTTCACCAAGTATATTACATACTTCATCGATTTGAATATTGTTTGGAATGTGCATCATAATCAATGAGTGTAGTGTGTTTGTCTTTCTTGGGTTGATTCCTACTTGAACACCTCGACTCTCACCAAGATGGCAATCGGGAATAATACCGTAAACGGGGGCAGGTTGAGTTGGCGACTTTTTTTTGTCGCCAACATCTAACCTTGGCAACTTTGCTTTCTTGCCAAACATAACATAAACATACATAGTTATATATGAAAAAATAAACCCAAAAACTACAATGCACTTATCTAAACAGCTTATTCAAACATTTGTACACATACTTAAATGCAATTACAAGCAAAATGAACATGAACAAAGCACTACCTCGGGGCTATAGGGTACGTTAAAAAATATATAATACAAAACGTTCAAAAGAGGCAAAATACTAAAATATGTTTCTGCAGAAAAATATACAACAAAATTTCCCTTAAAATGTTAAATTCACAGTTTAAAATTAATCAAAAAACACTCAAATAAACTGACTATCTCCCCCCCTCAAAAGATTCATTCGATTTTAATATTTTCAAAACAAACCAAATTTACATTACTAAAAACATAATAAAATCAAAACTCACCACAAACAACCCCAAAATCCTTATACATTAATTCATATTAAACCGAAGTATTGTACCTGTTTTCTGCAAATCCATGTAAGTAAACCGATTTATTTCGAATAAAATTATCCATCTTTCTTAAAACACTAAAAACCTCCATTTTTCATCACAAATCATTATTCAGCAATTCACATAAAATTAAAATAACACAGCATACGATAACCTTTACATAAATATGCTACAAAAGAAAACAGTATTAAATCTCAACCGCAAACCAATACAGTAAATCATACAATGAATATTTAAATAAACAAAAACACATACCTCAAATCTTCTATTTAATTCCTTACTTAATGGCCTTGATGCATCAAAAAGCACCCAAATAAGCAGAATTTAAGCCTACCGCGGATATGTTTAATATTCTGCCTAACAAACACTTTCAAATTTTAATATACAACAAAAACTTAATTCATACAACGCATCTTAACATAAAGCAAATTCCAGTTTTAAACAACTTATCCTTATTTAATATTAAAAAAATGAAATTTCACTTATTAAAAACCATATTAAATAACTGTGCACTTTTCCACCAATGAATCAGAACAAACAAGCATGTTCAACGGTTCATTTAAGGTTCGGTTACAGATAAATTCTTTCAACCAATTACATAATTCCTTCAAACTTAACTGTGTTCCCTGTTAATTTCTTTGACCAATCACATAATTTCTAATGACATCATGAAACAAAAACACAACTTACACCTCAACTCCTTATAAGGGTTACTTGAGAACATCACGCCATCGTAAACATGTTTACCCATCTTCACAATTTGGCAATGTTTCATACTTGGCAACCTGCACCTGGTAACAGTATTATTACCTGGCGATCATTGAACATATGCAGTTACCATGACGATTTTTTGCATTTATATGGCAATCGTAATTTAGAATTAAAATGGTGATTTGGAACAACATGTAAGTACAGCATGCTGTTACATTTTTATTTTATTTTGGATTGCCACTTAATGTAATTTTAATAATTAAGTGTCTTCAAATTCCTTAACTTGTAGGTTTATCGCTAATTTGTTTACTTTAGTTTTCATCTAGTTCTTTTGTGAGCGTTGAAACAGTACTTACGTATTATCCTGGCGGTCACTTCCGCCAAACTACTCTTTCGTCAAATTTGCTGGCAAACTGTTGCCAATCATATTCCAAACCATCAACAATTTCATGTGCCTGGCATTTATCTTGGTGAAAAATTGCTTGCTTTGGTGGACCGCCGGGGTAATACCTAAGTACTGTTGAAACTTGTGCATAACTCCCATAGATTCATGACTGCAAAGCTCGCCAAAGTACATTGATTTTTTAGGTTGGCGAGAGTGGGGGCATTAAAATAGGAATCAACTCTTTCTTGTACCATAAAACACATCTTTGGAATCGGAATTTATCTTAAAATCGCCTACTTAAACTGTTTTACAATCTTCGCCAGGCATATTCGTCCTACAGGCATATTCCAACTATGCCGCAAAGACATTTTAAATACTGTTTGGAATGGGCATCCATGAGTGTACCGTGTTTTCCTTCTTATTTCACAAAACACTTTTTCGGAATAGAAATCTATATTAAAATCGCCTAATAAAACTGTTTTACAATATATGCCAGGCGTTTTCTAACTATACTTGAAATATATTTATAATAAATTGTCACATTTTGGCACCACATTTAGCGATCCATTATCAAAAATTGCAAACCTTGTGTGACTTTCAACATTTTATTAACCCCCCCCCCCCCCTACGTTATCTGGCAAACACATTTGAAAAGTGACTCGACACACTAATGTCTGCACAAATACCTGATTAAAACTAATAGCAGTCTGGTGCTAAAAATTTTGGGGTGGACCACCCTTATGACTTAGGGGTATGAGACATACCCCCCCCCCCCCGTTAAAAACCTATTCTCAGACCTAACGAATATACATATAAAATTTCATTAAAATTGGTCGAGCCGTTTCAGAGGAGTGTGGTAACTAACACTGTGACACGAAAATTTTATATATTAGATATATATTTACATAAGGCACCTATACATCCAAATTGGTACACTTTATAAAAAATTACTGTCACTTAGTTTTACATATTGAATTTTTTGTAACTCACTAAGTATGTGGTACCTGTAACCCAAAGTCATTCTTGAATGAACATTTTTCTCTTTCCTAGTTACTGTGAAATCTTTAAAATGCATGTCAGTTTTTGATAATTAATGATAATTTTGATAATAAATTTATACTTGTAACTACAAAATACTGGGGGAGGGGGGTTCCTTTTTTTTTTTTTTTTTTTTTTTTTTTAGAAAATAATAACTACAGTGCAGTGGCCATTATCCAAACATACTATATGGGAAAAAATATCTCTTGTATTTTTTGATGGCACATTAGATTTTTGCTTCCACTGATAACTCTAAAGTATACACCTTTTTAAGGCTGTTCTTCGAAAAAAAAAGAACTCTGTTTTTAGTCTTGGTTAGGGTCATTCCACGTCAGATCAAACAGTGCAGTTCACCACACCAACTCGGATTTTTCTCAAATTTTACATTGATTTATAGGCTAAGACATCAACAAATCTCAATTTTGAAGGTTCTACGATAATTAATTACCGAGAAATTAATTATGCAAATTTTTAAGTTTTCTGCAAGATGCGCCAACTTTTTTCTCAATTCCTTAAATAACTCCTTACCTGTAAAAGTTACTGAAGTGAAAATTTGTTTCTAGGAGTAACTTTTTACGCCGATTCCAAAAATGTTATCGAAATTTCCATATCTTCTATAGTTTATGCATGAGCACTGCATTTGCTAAAAAACATCATGAATTTTTTTCGGCATGTCTGATCACAGACACATGTTTTAAATTTTTATATGTTGTTAAGATGGAATAATCCTACATCCCAAAATAATTTCATCTTGGCTTTCTGCTCAGGAGCAGAGAAAAAAAAATTGTATGTATGTACCTATATAAGAGGATTTTCATATGCAATTTTTATACTGAAGATGAGAAAATTCAGAAGCGTTAGTCAATTTTATGTCTTTTAAATTGATATCTGAAGTT
Organism: Cheiracanthium punctorium; assembly: GCA_038373885.1. Classification (NCBI taxonomy): domain Eukaryota; kingdom Metazoa; phylum Arthropoda; class Arachnida; order Araneae; family Cheiracanthiidae; genus Cheiracanthium; species Cheiracanthium punctorium. The sequence continues at coordinate 20,929 of JAWZYV010014570.1, read as the reverse complement.
TAACTACTACTCCAGGCATTTTCAAAAACTAGAAAATAGATCAAAGTGCTTGCATCGGAAAACGTAAAACAAACAACAAAAAATGCATGTAAAACAATGTTAAATTAATTAAGAAGAATTTTCATAAGGAATTCTAAAGTTAATTTTCATAAAGAATTCTAAAGTTAAAATTTAGAATTATTTTTAATTTAACCCTGTTGTTTTTGGCAGTCATCCATCAGCCAATAAATCTTTGGAATTCTGTATGATATTGAACTCAAAAGAAAGAACAATGTTTAATAAAACATATATATGTTATATATATATATATTTTAGGTCTACCGGAAAGTTCTATCCGTTTTCCGTATGTCAATATTTTGCCTAGCCAAAACTACTGAAGCTAATAACACGAAATTTAGCACGATTGGGATTTTATAGCGTAGGTGCTAGATTAGAGAGTATTTTCCAAAATTTGTAATTTATGGAGGATAAAGGCCCAAAATGTTCTTTTCATACATTCTGCGGGATCTCAAAGAAGAAAAGAGATATCGATAAAATTCTTGCTGTAAAATGCACAACACTCAAGAATGCCTAAAAATCGATTTCAGAACATTTCGAATATAATCCTCCTAGGATGGTAGACGTAAAAGTTTGCCGTGAATAACTGGTTACATGACATTTATTCTGCAATATATCACCAAATGTGCAATTTGACAATGTGCCTGACATTGCTATGCTAGTTTTTGTAACAATAAAAATTTAATACAGTATAGAGTAAAACCTATTTCAAATTGCTGTATCAACAAAACTAGCCAAAGCACAATTTTGTTCGCATTCTGTTAAAGGTAAATAAGTACTGTAACTTACAGGAATTCAATTCTTTCAATAAACTTTGTTCTTTCTATTGACTTGAATGTCATACAGAATTTCAAAGATTTATTGACTGATGGATGATTGCCAAAAACAACAGGGTTAAATTAAAAGTAATTCAAAATTTTAACTTTAGAATTTTTTTTAATTTAACACTGTGTGTGACATGCATTTTTTGTTGTTTGTTTGTTTTACGTTTCCCGATACAAGAACTTTTATGTATTTTCTAGTTTTTGAAAATGCCTGGAGTAGTAGTTAAATTTCTGATATCAATTTAAAAGACATAGTAAAATTGACTAACGCTTCTGAATTTGTTCATGTTCAGTATAAATGTTGCATATGAAAATCCTCATATATAGGTACATACATACAATTTTTTTCCTCTGCTCCTGAGCAGAAAGCCAAGATGAAATTATTTTGGGATGTGGGATTATTCCATCTTAACAACATATAAAAATTTAAAACATGTGTCTGTGATCAGACATGCCGAAAAAAATTCATGATGTTTTTTAGCAAATGCAGTGCTCATGCATAAACTATAGAAGATACGCAAATTTCGATAACATTTTTGGAATCAGCGTAAAAAGTTACTCCTAGAAACAAATTTTCACTTCAGTAACTTTTACAGGTAAGGAGTTATTTAAGGAATTGAGAAAAAAGTTGGCGCATCTTGCAGAAAACTTAAAAATTTGCATAATTAATTTCTCGGTAATTAATTATCGTAGAACCTTCAAAATTGAGATTTGTTCATGTCTTAGCCTATAAATCGTCTATATAAAATTTGAGGAAAATCTAAGTTGGTGTGGTGAACTTTCTCCAGTTTTGTGTTTGATTTGACATGGAATGACCCGGTACACAAATTGAAATAAACTAATAGCACCATGGTCTCCAAAAAATTCCAGATGTTTCTTAATAAGCTGTTTTACACACTACGATAAACGAAAACGCTGTGGCTTTTGTGAAATTTTCAGAAAAAATTCTTAAACATGGATTTGAGCTGCAAGATTTTTCGAAGAGTGACACGCTTTGCGAAAATTTCCAATTCTTAAGAATTTTTTCTAAAAGTATTGAAACTGATACAGATTGGCCTGTCTTTGCAGTATGTAATACAACTTGTAAAGAGACAGTTTCAAAATTTTGAAGTGCCTGGCATAAATAGTTTATTTGTAATTATGTACCAAAATCACATGATTTTTTCGAATAACACCGTTAAAGCTTTTTGGAGACATGTTTTTAGCAACACTATATTAATCCATAGTTGTACTACAAGCAAAATATTGAAATTTTTTTTTATCTGATCGCAGTTTTCAGCAATAGCAAAATTTAAGGACATTCCAGGTTTTCAAGGACGAGTGGCCACCATGTGCACAGCTATGCTATTTGCTAAAGCAAAGCAACATGTTTTTTGATCAAACAATAGAAGCTTAAAAACATTAATAAACATAGATGACAGTTCTTGAATAAATGAAATAATCTTAGCTACAAAGTATAGGGAAAACTAATCTTATGTCCTGAGGGGGGGGGGATGTCCTTAAATTTTGCTATTGCTGAAAACTCTGATCAGATAAAAAAAAATTTCGATATTTTGCTTGTAGTACAACTATGAATTAATATAGTGCTGCTAAAAACATGTCTCCAAAAAGCTTTAAAAGCTCCACATTTAACAAAGAGAGTGATTATAAGATTCAAGGGGGAAAAAAGTTATTCCTGATTATTCTTTGATTTTACTCAAAGATTATGTTCATATAATATTTATATAAACAATTTCTGTGAATATTTTTTTGATTGAATGTGACTTTTTTCTTTAATATGGAGAATATAAATGGAGAGACGAACTACAATAAATTGATGACTTTAAAAGCCAATTCTCAGTTACAAATACAACAAAATATTAAAATATCACAAAATTAAATATTCCTTGCCTACTTACTTGTATTATTTCTACATTAAATTTAAAAAAGTCACAGAGAACTTGAATAAAATCATTATTCACATTTCAGTAGAATAAAAAATAAAAATTAGAAAAAAAAAGTTGGATTATGAAAAATAGATTCAGTTAGGCTGTTTACAGCTTCATCTAAGCATATATTTACCTGTAAAGAGAAAGTATTTTCATGAAACATATTAATGACAGAATGAATTTTCACACTTACAACATTTTATCATCTGATATTTAAACACAGTATAGGCATTTTATTCAGTAACCTCAGTCGGGGGAACTCAAGCCCTTCTATATCTTAGAGGAGGGAAAGGATAACCATGAATTATCTCAGTACAGAGCTTTTTTTGTTTGCCCAAATCAACTGTAACAGAGCTTCCTCTCCCCCTCCAAATTTATTGAATTGCTAAGCTCCTGGAAGAACTGAGGATATTTTTAGTAAATTTTTACTGAGGATAGAGACTGAGATAGGAAAACTGAGGATATTTTTAGAAAAAAGTATTTAATCATATTTGTCATAAGATATTTAGAACAAATTTCAAAAGTAAAATAGTTAAAAATGAGAAAGCATATAATAAAATTATATAAAATAGTGGTGGAATGTATCTCAAAAAGGCTTGATTATTTTTAGAAAGTTTGTTAGCAATTAACCTCAATGACATTTTGAGAATTTAAATGGGATTGTTATTTTTAAAAATTTTTATAGGAAAGGGAAAAAACCTCAGGGAAAGTCCAGTTTTTGGAATTGTGGGTAGAAATCCAATAAACAGGTATTCTTAGCTGTAAGCATTTGTAATGAATTTTAAATAACAAAAATAACAAATAAACTATCACCCCAATATGTCTGAACAGAACCTCAGATTGTTTTCCTTCGATGAAGACCTGAAAAATAGTTAATGTGATTATTTACTTGAAATATGGAATCAGTAGCTTGCACATTTAGATAATTATATAGCTAACTGATGATTTGTCAACATCTTAATGCATTTTACATTTGAAATTCTAGCACAATATTAAGATATATTGAGATTAACAAATAACTGTGACCTTTGAAGTATTTAAAAGCTTGACTATGTTCATATAAATCTTTAACAAAACATTTATACTAAACATTTATGCATAACAGATAACATTCTTTTATCTAAGTAAAAGAACAAAAACTTTTTCAAATATTGCTCGCTTTTGTCAGTAGATTTTGAAGCAAAAAATTTATTAATTAAGCAGCATTTAGACAAGTGCACTATAGTCAAAGATTTTCTTTTAAACAAATAAATCTCTACCTGTTAAATTCATAAATATATCGTTTTAGCAATCGACTCACGCCTGAAAGCAGCCGAAGAACAAAAAAGAGGAAATATACAGAATAAATAAGAGGCAGATTACAAATTAAACTTAATTCTTTTCCTTCAGCCTGACAACAGGCAAGAGCTCAGCAAGCATCATCAGAGATCTAAAATTATCTGAAGAGGAGAAATTTTTTTAAATATTAATATGTATCACTTAACTTTTGCAAAACAATGCAACTTTTTAATGAAGAATTATAAAGTTTGGTCTGGTAAGATATGGAATGGATTAAATATAAATATCAGCTTGTAATACAAATATCAGCTTGGGCATCTTTACCTATGGGGAAAGGTGGGGGATACATAACCCCTAATATTTTGTCTTACTAATGTTAATTTTTAGTAAAAAGAGAATATTTTGCTCTTTGTCCTCCCGCTCCCCCAATAATTATTAGGTAGGGATGCCTATGCCAGCTTGAATAAGAAGAAGAAAAGGATAACTACTATCAACTAAATCTTCAGAACACTTTTTTGTTGTTGTTGTCAGGAAAAGTTTTATATATCTTGGAGAGGAGATACACACTTAAGGTTGTGTCATGTATGAACACAGTTATTAGGGATGAGAGATTATGCCCATTCTATAAGAATATACTATAATTTATGAATATAAAATAATTATTCATCTTCTAGAGCATGAATTGGAGATAGACCCCCTCTAGATTGGAAGATAGGTGGGAGAAGGGATAAAACCCATCCCAGAGACATTAAGAAAATCTATCCAGTTATACCAGGTACATAATAGATTTTCTTTGAATGAAGTTAAATTATTCTGTTTGAGCAGAAAAAATAGCACAAAAAAAAAAAAAATGATTTTTATGATCCTATCCTAAAACATTTTTTTTTAAATTTGTTAAAAGGAGAAATTGTTCTTGATATATAGTATTTATTTATTCTGCAGATGAGTAAAAATCACCATTTTAGACTCATTTTCTAAAAGCTGTAGAATTTTTATTTAAATTAGTAAAAAGACCAAATAGGACTGTTTTTTTTTGGGCGGGGGCATTTTAAGCATTAAAAAAAAAGATGGACAAAAAGTAAATATTAATTATTTTTCCTGTACTATGTGTGGTAAAAAAAGTTAGCAATTATTGGTGGTCAGGGGCGTAACCATGGGGGGGGGGGGTAGGGGGGTCATAACCCCCCCCCCAGAGAAATTTTTTACCATACAAAATGTATATTCTTCACTACATTATCACACACATGTATGCATACATATGAGTTGCAGTAATCGTAACACCCCCCCATGAAAAATTTCTGGCTACGCCCCTGTTGGTGGTCATTCATCAAGTAGGATTTCTTAGACTTTAGAAAAATTTAAAAATGTGCTCCCCCCCCCCCCCCACAAAAAAAAAAACTCATGTGGGACAGTTGATAAAAATGTCTAAATCATAGGGTACAAAGCATTTACACACTACTTTAAAACAAAACAAAAATTATCTTGTTATTCTAAAAGACAGAGGAGATACATCATTTTAGAAGTATAATACAAAAATCCACCCATAACCACTAATAAAAATAGGTTAAGCATTCAAATATAATTACCAAATTAAACATTTTATTGAAACAAATTTAATTGAAATATATTTTTAAAATATAACCTGACTTGAAAATAAAACCTTGTAGTTCTTATTAGGCTTTTCTTTATATTTTGCCATTTCCTCATTCATTACAGACTACAGACGATAGGTATACATCACCTGTAAAATCTTATGAAAATCAAAAATTGTGCTGTACAACCCATTTGTTGATTTAACTTGGATTGACCCTAATACAATGATCATTACAAAGTCACATTTCAAAAAATTTTTAAATATGGATTTACTAAAACAAAATTCATACCAAGGTTCCATTATAAACAATAAATTTGGGATATTTCAGGGATATAGTATATCCGATGTTATTGGGTTTTCCTTCTGAATATACTTTCTAAGAGTTTTGAAAGTATTTTCCATAGTATACCATAGTACTCCATAGTTTTCCAATGTATACTATATATATACTGGGGATTTATTCTTTACTTGTTTAAGTATAAATAAAAGCAGGCACAAATTTCTTACCAGCTCATCATTTGGTGCTGATGATGGTGCTTTTCCTGCTTGTATCAGCCCAGCCCGGCTCGAGGAATCCTTGAATTTGTAGGCCCGGCCCAGAACAAATTTGAAACGAACATCACAGCCTAGCCCATCCTGTGCGGGCCCATAGTTAAGGAGTAAAAGTTCAAAAATTCCAGAAATTCTAAAAAATATAAAGATGACCAAATAAATCGATAAATATTTTTCAGGCATTTTATATTAAGGAAAGTTTTAAAATTTTTTGCAGGTAGCAGGAAGGCGAATAAAAAACTAACACTAGACACAAGTCCAGCCTGGCCCGGCCCAGGCTGTTGACAGCAGATTTATTACTCCTGTACCCATAGTAAGGCATGCGGGCCGGCCCAGCCAGTGCAGGTCTCTAGCGTTTTCTCCGTAGTGTCCCTGGACAGTAGCAGATTCAGGGGAGGAGCTAGGAGGCTTCACCCTCCTCCCCCCCCCAAAAGAGATTGCTAAAGGGTAACATTATGCACTTTGAATATGTAAAGTGATCTATTTTTAATCACTTAGCCTCTCCCAAAAGTTTTTATTGGTTTAGACTAAAATTTTGCTTTATTTTGTACATTTTGTATTTGTGAAATAAGCTTTTTTCAAAATTTAGCCCTTCCCAAAAGAGAATTTCTGGATTCGCCATTGTCCCTAGGAGATGAGTGTTGGAGCTCCCATGGACAAAATGAGGAAATGCGCCAAGTTGGCAATTTTTGAAATTGTGCCGAGAAGACCCCTAAACTAGGAATTAACCAAGAATTGTTTTTTTTTATTAAAGGCAGCTAATTTGTAACAGATGATAAACTATGTATACTTTTAATTATTTAATATTATTTTTTCCTATTTATAAGCAATTAGATATTTCTAGAAACTTCAGCTCTGATACTATGTAATGTTTCCAGGAATATTGGATTCTAAGCATTTTGCTAATAAAATAACGATATATCATATCTATCCAATTATTCTGAAGTCAAGATAAAAAAAATAATAATAAATTTTGAAGAAATGGGAAAATTAAGAGCGAAAAAAAAAATATTTAAATTGGACTTAAATGAATTGATATAAGCATTGATATAAGAACTTTGACTTCTAGCAATAAAGGTGAAGTATCGTTAGAATATGTTTGAAAAAGATTGTAAAAGAGTTTTAAATAGGCAATTTTAATACAGGGTGCAAATTGAACATTTTCTTCAGGGGGGGGACATTTGAAAGAAAACATTCTTCTGGAGGGGACATTTGAAAAGAAAAAAAAAAAGAGGGAAGGCGTAAAATGCTCCACTCACATAATATATTAAGTATTACATGACAAATGCAGTCGCCAACATGTCTGGGAAGGCACTTAAACAAAATTCGACCCCCGATTTTCTGTGCACACATATTCCTGCCTATGTCGATTCTACGTCTACTCTCAAATTCGGCTTGTGGTGGAACAGCGCTTGTTCGTTCATTTCGCAGTCTTAATTTGTTGCAGAATGGGAAGTGGCATCAGGCATGTATATATCGATTTCAAAGGGATGTTTGTAACTTGCTCTTTTGTCTAGTAAATAAAATAATTTCTATTTTCAATACTTAAAATTGTTAGGTACTGTTGAATTTGTAAGGACAGGAGCTAATTTTAACATTTCTCCAGCAGGGGATAAATAGTATCCCTGGCAGGGATCAATTAATATCTCTCTAGCCAGGGATATTACATTTTTCAGCCAGGGGCAATCCCGGGCATCCCCCCCCCCCCCCCGTCAATTCACACCCTGTTTTAATATAGATTTTAATTCCAAAGAAGTGTTTTATGGAACAAGGAAGAGAAATACAGCACATTTATGGATTATGATGCAATTTCTAACGTTATGAAACAAGGATGACAAATAGGGCCTACACATGTATTATGATACACTTTCCTATGTAATGAAGCAAGAAAGACTAATAGGGCCGACTCATGGATTATGATACTCTTAACATATAGCACTTCAGTGTGTATTTAAAATATGAAAGTGTTTTAGATTTCTTTTCCCATTTTTTAATTTTTGAAACCTTTCACAATCCAACTTGTTACGCATCTTCGACTCCGTTAACCCTACCCTTCCTCTATGAGATCAACCCGTTCTAACCTGATTTATCTTTGAATTAAATATGTTTTTTTTTTTTTTTTTTTTTTTTTATAATGGATACTGAATTTGTAACTAAAACCTAATATAAAATGCTAATTATTAAATTTTTGAAGAAAATGTCTTCTGTTTTTTTAAGCATACAAATTAGGATAGGACTCCATCCTGTATGACACTAGGTGATTTTTGTGTCCTCGGGTGCTAAAAGAGTTAATCTAAAGGTTTTTTTTTTTTCTTTCTTTCTAATGGCCAGGTCAACGGCCTACTTGTATTAGACTTGACCTCTATGAGGGTAGGAGATGTTGGTCATTTCATTATGGGGGCACCAAATAGGCAGACCAATGCTGCCCTTATGAGTGGTCTCCTAATTTTGAATCCATTCCAGATGAGAGACCTAGCACTTGGATTGATATCCCCAGTGGTATCGCTTGAACAAAGAGGACATTGCAACGACGGAAATTTTAGGACACCAGCATTCTCTTTTGGTTTACACAGTCCACAGTACAGTCGAGAGAGGAGTACACCCTCCCATGAACAGGCCACTCCGGTGCTGCTTCACTTTCGATGTTCTAGTGGAACCGAGTTTAATTGACCTATTTGCTGCTGGACTCATCTAAAGGTTGAAAATAATTTTCCAGTTGATTCTGAATGAGCTGCGATAACTGGTCACCTAATTCAAAAATGTGTAAAATCGTTAATATTCTCATTTGAAGAACGTTTTTTCCAAGATACTCTTGCGCCAGTGTAGATCTTTATTACGTCATCCATAAACGTTGATGATGGATATATTTATTTATTTTTAATTCCAAAAGTTTAGAAAAAGAAAAAAAAAAACTTAGAAAATTCCATATACAGCCCTTTCATATGGCCATCCATTGATAGTCACTTGAATTCGGCTGTTCATTAACAAAAACAGCAATGACAGCCGCTGCTCTTTCTAGGTAATGTTTAATCACTACAGCATAGTAAGTATGAAGAAACATTGGATTAATTCAGATCAAAGTAAATTAGTGAAACATTCCCAATTTTAACTTCCATTGTCAAAGATTCCATTTTAATAAAAGGTGCTGCCAGTTTTACCACAGACTTAAGAATGTGTTACAGTGCTCCTAACCTAACCTAAGGGACGCCTCGAGGCGCCCCTTAGTATCTGGCGGCTGTATGCACCGCACACATGGGCGGCGCAGCCCTGTGTAGGATATATTTGTATTCCATACAATGTAATAATGTAATTGATATATTGAACAGTGATTTATGCATGATTTTGTTAAATTTAATTAATTCTGCAATAAAGTAGTGTTTGTAAGAACACAATTTCATTATATCATAGCAATACTATTCAAATTTACCCAATGTACTTTTAATTTGATAAATAAATTGTAAGCAAAGTACTCCATAAAATTAATTCACTGCGATCTTAATCTTTTCTTGGGTGTGTGGACTTGTTAATGTTTAAAAATTATTTTGAATGGCCATTTTTTAAAAAAATAGATTGAATTACTTATGAAATGTAGGAACACAAATTTATCACTCTGAGTTCCTACAAACTTTTTTTTTCTTTTTCAAAATACTTTCAAAAACATGTACTTAAACATAAGGGCGGATTAAGGGGGAGGGGGCTACGGCCCTCCATCCCGAGAAAAAAGAAATTAATGTAAAAGATCTTATTTTACTTCCATAAAATGATTGCCACTGCTAAACACTCCTTGTAGAATCTTATCTACAGATTCTTCAAACTCCCTCAATAAATCTAGGTAAAAAAGCATAAGCTCTTACCCGATTCCTGCAAAGGTGTGGGGGTTCTGCACAGGCCTTGAAGTGGAAATCTCAAATTATACCACTTTTTTAATCATTAAAATATCGGTCTTTATTATTAACACAATCCGTTCTTGGTTAACTACAAAACACATGCATAATTAATATATATACATGAAAATATGGTTCTATTTACACTGCACACCTAACTGCGTGTCTACGTTCTAACGAAACCTTGAGAACTACTAACACTGAAGCCAGGCAAAAAAGTGCCTAAAAGGCCTCACGCCGGCGCGGACATTATGTCAAAACACTGCCGGAGTGTCTGGTGTTTTATAGTGGGATTATTCCACACCCCTAACAACAGTAATGCCCTTGTTTACTTTCTCAATGTCTTTCTTAGTGCGTAAGAAAAAATTTCCATAGCTGAAGTAAAACATCCTCACTTAAACAACTTATTATTTTTTTTCTCCCCCCCCCCCCCCCCACTGAAAACACTTTATGAGATCGCTTTGTGTTTGCGCGGGAAAAAAAGGTTCATTTTTTTTTTTCCAGACCAAAATGCTCATTCATGTGACAGCATTAAGTTGATTATACATGTTTCTTTACCAAATTTCCGATTTCAGAAATGCATATTATACAAGATGAATTTGACACTGAATTTTTAGATTCGTTAGTTACGAGTGTTTACTAAATGAACAAAATTCATGCACAGAAAAAACAATACAACCTTTTTTTAAGAATGAAATTTAAAAATTGTACTTACCGTTAAGTTTCTGCGCTTGTCTATCTGCAGAACGAATTGATGTTACAAATCAAATAGTTCTTATATACATTTTTCTAGTGTAAACAAACATACGAATACGAAGTTCGAAGTGATTCGATTGATTCTTGCTGCAAAGGCGAAGCTGGTTCTGTCACGTGATATGACGGACCAATCAGGGCTCTTCTCAGTGAGAAACGCTCCCACGGATAAGAATGTGTAGTTTTTTGACCAAATTCATATTAAGCGTATAGTGCACTAAACACGGAGGGGTGAGGTGGAGCGTTTATGTCCCCGAAGGAGCGTTTCTTGGAGTTTTTAAATGGAAAAGGATTTAAATCGGCTGTTTAGAATTTAAATCAATAAAGGAGCGTTAATTTAGCTCGATAGTTTTAAGCGTGTACATTGCTCACGTATCTCTTATAGCTAAAGAGCGTTACGACCGCTCTACCCGCACCACCAAAAGCACCACGTGATGCTTTTTGGGACACTCTGAATTTACATAAACACACGCATATTCAGGATGTCCCAAAAATACTGACCTAGGTTTTTATTCCTCAAATGGTGCTCATAGAGCTATAAAATAAATTATAAAATTAAAGGTAACAATAAATACATAATTTTATGGTATCGATTAAAACTTACAGGAGGTTAAATCTAAACAAATACTAAATCTCCGGTTAAAAAATGTACCACATACATTTATTAGGTGATGTATCAAGTTGAAGCCTTTTATCGTGAAAGGTCTCAGAAGTTTGTGTAAACAAAGTTGATGAGGGGCTATACAATACCAAAAGCAGCAAAAAGTATTATGAATTTATGCAATCATTGTTTTCTTTCGTAACTTGTGTACGATATCTGAAACGCGATCATTCGACGTTTTTTTTTTTTTTTTTTTTTTTTTTTTTTCTTTCTTTATATATATATATATATATATATATATATATATATAATTCTTAGCATTGGCAACACATATCAATTGCTCAAATAAAATTTCCATGTGCTCAAGGTCTGGTATGTAAAATTATATTCCTATTTCTAATTTTTGTTATCTTTTTAATTTCTTCTTTCCTTTATATAGTAGGGTAGGGCCCAGATGTGTGGAGTTAATATCTCTTCTGATATGCCACACAACCGAAACCCTACTATTTGGTTTACTGTAAATTATAATCCACTGTTTGTGGCCCCTGACGATGGTGACAGTGGTTATAATTTCCGTTCCATTATACTATCACAATAATTCTTGCACTTTATTTGGATTCAAAATCTGGTCTCTAATTCTTGATAATAGCTGTTATTTTTCTGCGAGATATGTCTTATTTGTAGTATGTTTTGTGTTTTACTTGTTATATATATATATATATATATATATATAGCACTAGGGTGCTGTTTCGCTTGATATCAGAATTTTGTCTACGCGATCTTGTCGACAAGTTTTGTCGATATGAATTGTCACGGTGAAGATCTTTTCAAATGTGTTTGCCAGATAACGTGGAGGGGGGGGGGATAAAATGTTGAAAGTCACACAATGTTTGCAATTTTTGATAATGGATCGCTAAATTTCGTGCCAAACGCGACAATTTACTATAAAGATATTACGAGTATAGTTAGAAAACACCAGGCGAATATTGTAAAATAGTTTTAATAGGCGATTTTAATATAGATTTTAATTCCGAAGAAGTGTTTTATCGAACACAGAAGACAAAGACGGTACACTCATAGATTATGATACACTTTCCAAATGGTGTTTATTAAGGTGAAGTATAGTTTGACTATGCCTGGCAAAAATTGTTAAACAGTTTTGACAGGCGGTTCTAATATAGATTTCTATTCTGAAGAATTGTTTTATAGAACAAGGAAGGAAAACACAGTGCACTCATGGATTATAATGCCCATTCCAAATAGTATTTAAAATGTCTACGCGATATAGTTGGAATATGCCTGGCGAAGATTGTAAAACAATTTCAGTAGATGATTTTAAGATTGATTCCGATTCCAAAGATGTGTTTTATGGTACAAGAAAGAGTTGATTCCTATTTTAATGCCCTCATTCTCGCCAACCTAAAAAATCGCAGCACTTTGGCAAGCTTTGCAGTCATGGGTCTCTAGCAGTTATGCACAAGTTTCAACGCTCCCAAAAGAACTACATGAAAACTAAAGGGAACAAATTAGCGATAAACGCACCACTTATGGAATTTGAAAATACTTAATTATTTAAACTATATTAATTGGCAATCCAAAATAAATAAAAGTGTAACGGAATGCTGTACTTGCATATTGTTCCAAATCGCCATTGTAATTCTAAATTACGGTTGTCACATAAATACAAAAAATCGTCATGGCAAGTGCATAAGTTTCATGATCGCCACCTTGGCGAGAGTCGGGGCGTTCAAGTAAGAATCAACCCAAGAAAGACCAACACGGCTCATTCATGGATTATGATACACATTCGAAATAATATTTAAAACAGTGAAGTATAGTTGGATTATACTTGACGAAGATTGTAAAATAGTTTTAGTAGGCGATTTTAAGTTGGATTTCGATTCTAACGATGGGTTTTATGAAACAAGGAAGAAAAGCACGGCACACTCATGAATAAAGATGCACTTTCCAACTTAATGGACTAAGGAAGAACAAGTAATGTATAAAAAAAAAAAAAAAAAAAAAAAAAAAAAATTAAGTCAATTCCTACTTAGGTCAACAAAGAAAAGTTTTATTTTACACTGCTGGCCATCGTAAATGCAACACCCTGAAGGAAGCATGCAAATAATATGAAATTTACAACATGCATTAGCTGAGGTGAGATATGCAAATGATTAGAATTTCAGCGCAGACGCACATCAAGCGCGCCTGTGGCGCCACCTCAAAGCGCTATTTAAGGCTTGGAGATTTCGACGGTTTCAAGTACAGCAATTGTGTTTTTCTTGCTTTTTTTTCAAAAAAACGATAAATTATGCCTCGTAGGAAACAACGATCATCTTTTGATCAAGTATCCGAGTTTGACAGAGGAAGGATAGTGGCATACCGAGATTGTGGGTTATCTTTCAGGGAAATCGGTCGTCGTATTGGACGAAACCAAACAACTGTGATGCGGATATGTGATCGTTGGGTGCAGGAGGGTACGACGGACAGACGTGATCGACCGCATCGACCTCAGTGCACCACGTCACGTGATGACAGGCAGATTGTACGCATGGCAGTGACGGACCGCTCAGTCACATCACGAACCATATCACAGCAGATTCAGTCTGTAACGCATCATCCAGTGTCTGCGCGTACCATTCGACGTCGTTTACAGCAGAATGGTCTGTCTGCAAGACGTCCGTTGCTTTGTCTACCTCTGACGCGGAACCACAGACGTCTCCGCCGCCAATTTTGCGATGAAAGAAGGATGTGGACGACAGAATGGAATGAAATTCTCTTTACTGACGAGTCACGCTTCTGTATGCAACACCACGACGGTCGGATTCGAGTCTGGAGACACCGTGGAGAGAGGATGCTGAACAGCTGCATTATGCACCGTCACACTGGTCCTGCACCGGGTATTATGGCATGGGGCGGTATCGGATATCTCTCTCGCACTCCTCTAGTACGCATTGCCGGTACTTTAACCAGTCAGCGCTACATCTCCGAGGTGTTGGAGCCAGTTGTCCTTTCTTACCTTCAGGGCTTGCCAACAGCCATATTTCAGCAGGATAATGCACGGCCACACGTGGCACGCATTGTCCAAGGGTTCTTCGTCAATCACCAGATTGAATTGCTTCCCTGGCCGGCGCGCTCTCCGGATCTTTCGCCGATAGAAAACATGTGGTCCATGGTTGCTCAACGACTGACCCAGAGTTCATCCCCAGCTGTCACACCAGATCAACTTTGGCAACGTGTGGAAGCTGCTTGGTCTGCTGTACCCCAAGAACACATTCAAAGTCTCTTTGAATCAATGCCGAGGCGTGTGGCAGCTGTGATCTCCAACAACGGCGGCTACTCTGGGTACTGATTTTGGCAGGAACCACGCTTCATAGAATGCTGTAAATTTAATCATTTGTTACTTGGTCAACATGTTATCTACACAATAAATTTTGTTGTGATATCTCTTGTTTTTCTTGGTGTTGCAATTTGGGTGGCCAGCAGTGTAGTTACTTTTTATTAAATTTAATTAATTACATTTAATTGATAAATTAGCGTTTGAAAAAACTATTTGAATTTGAGTGGTTGAATAAAAAGTATTTTATTAACGACTGAAAATTTGAATAAGATATATAAATATATATAGGGGGAGTGTGAACTAATAGTAGGAATTGAAAAAAAAAAGCGACACAGTTAGATATTATAATAGTTCTAAATATAAAATTTCGACATTCTACGCTTAAACGTTTGAGTCATGCGAAATGCGAAATAATTTTTGGCTCCAAATTTGGTCATATTTCGGCAAAACTCGGCAAGGTCGAAGACAAATGGCGAGATTTTATGCATGGACCAAACAATGACTGACTATCGCCAAATTTGGCGATATTTCGCCGAAACTCGCCAAAGACAAATGGCGAGATTTTGGGCATGGACCAAACAATGACTGACTACAGATATAATATATTGAAGATGTCCATAGACATTAACGTATTGAAATTCTTTTGGGTGGTCCTGTAAATAAACTCTCCAGTAGATTGGAACCAAAAATTGAGATGCGCAACTAGACGTTACAGCAATCTTATATATGGCATTTCAACATTCTACGACTAATAGTTTCTGAGATTTGAGAGTAAAATACATGCACGTACAAAAGTCGCCAAGCTTGGTGACTTTTGGCGTAATTCTTGAGGGAGGCACGTGACCGTGGTCGGACCATTACCTAACTAAATGGTAGGACGGTATTGTACTTGAAATGGATGAATGTCCCTAATGACCCCTAATGACCCCTACTGCCATTGACCGTAAAGTGTTGGAAATCTTTTGAGTGCATCCTGTAGCAGCCTTGATTGCATCCTGTAGCAGCACTATAAATGATAAAGACACTTTCATCGATGGAAAAATTCATTTTGTAACCCTTAAAAGCATATATCACTTCTGAGTCGTTTGATCTAGCCTAAAATACGCTTTAATGAATTTCTGCCCATAGAGCGTAATGTATTGAAAGTCTTTTGGGCCGCCCTGTAGTAGATAAACTATCCAGTCGACTGGGACCAAAATGGCTGGTGCACAACTAGATGTTACAACAATCCTGAATATAAAGTTACAACATTCTACGTCTAATAGCTCTTGAGATATGCGAGTTTAATGAATTTAGGCCCATAGGGAGAGCGTAATATATTTAGAATCTTTTCGGCGGTCCTGTAGATAAATTATCCAGTTGGTTGGGACCAAAACTGTATTAACATCCAGTGTCATCCACTACAATTTTAAAAATTGTATTTTATCTTGAGTGGATGAATAAAAAAGTATTATATTAGCGATTGAAAATTTGTACAAGATATATATACGGAGAGTGTGACCAAATAGTAGGAATTGAAAAATAGGGACGACGCATAAATTATGATATGCTTTTAATCTACAGCACTTTAGTGCGAATTTAAAATCTGATAGGGTATCATGTTTGTTTGTTTGTCTGGTTGTTTCTCCGAGAGCCAGTGAAAAGTGCCGTAAGCTTTTAAACCGGTATAGTTAAATTCTCTATAGCTACAAACTTTTACGGAATATAACTAAGCACTTTTTGTAAGCTGTAACTTTTTACTTAGATTTCAGCAAAATTTCTCAGTTAATTGCGAGAGGTGTTTACTATACTAAAAAAATCTAATGTGTCCAACACATGACTTCCTTGCACGTCCATTAGATCAAAAATATTTTCGACGCACTTCCTCTAAATTTATTTGTTTGAAAGAGATAAAATATCAATAATAGTAAGGTTTGGCGATTTCTAGCCAAATATTTCGATATCGCCAAGCTCAGTTCAATTTGAAAGATTTCCTTCTGACACTTTATTTGGCGATATTTCACCAAAAGCCGACAAACTTGAGATAGTCAGCGAGATTTTGGGGATAGCCAAAGTAGTCATTGACCACAGACTTTCAGTGAATTGAATGCATCTATACACCTCAATGTATTCAAAGTCATTTGGCTCACCATGTAAATAAATTCTCAGTCGATTGCTGTCAAAAAAGATATTGAAAACAGTTAGATATTACAATAGTTCTAAATACAAAGTTAAAAAATCTACAGGTTAAAGTTTTAGAGTTATACAAAATAGGAAATAATTTTTGGCGCCAAATTTGGTGATATTTCGGCGAAACTCGTCAATGGCGACGACATTTGGCGAGATTTTAAGCATAAACCAAACAATGACAGATTATCGCCAAATTTGGCGATATTTCGCCAAAACTCGCCAAGAACGATGACAAATGGCGATACTTTGGGCATGGACCAAATGACTGACTATCGCCAAATTTGGCGATATTTCGCCAAAACTCACCAAGGTCGAGGACAGACGGCGAGATTTTGGGCATGTACCAAACAATGACTGTCTACAGTTGTATAATAATGAAGATGTCCATAGACATTAAGGTACTGAAATTCTTTTCGGTGGTCCTGTAAATAAACTCTCCAGTAGATTGGAACCAAAAATCGAGATGCACAACTAGATGTTACAACTTTCTTATATATGAAATTTCATAATAGTTTTTGAGATTTGAGAGTTAAATATGCACACACGTACACCAAAAGTCGCCAAGCTTGGCGACTTTTGGCATAGTTCTTGAGGGAGGCACGTGACCGTGGTCGGACCATTACCTAACTTATGTGGTAGGACGGTATTGTGCTTGAAATGGATGAATGCCCCTAAAATTGCTATTGACCGTAATGTATTGGAAATCTTTTGAGTGTTCCTGTAGCAGAACTGTAAATGATAAAGACACTTTTTTTAATGGAGAAATTCATTTTCTAACTCTTTACAGCATATATCACTTCTGAGTCGTTTGAAATAGCCCAATACCTCTAAAAAACGCTTTGATGAATTTCGGCCCATAGAGCGTAATGTATTTCGAATCTTTTGGGCGGTCCTGTAGATAAACTATTCAGTCGAATGGAACCGAAAGGGGAGGTGCACAACTAGATGTTACAACAATCCTAAATATAAAGTTTCAACATTCAACGCCTAACAGTTTTTGAGATATGCGAGTTTAATGAATTTCGGCCCATTGAGTGTAATGTATTTCGAATGTTTTGGGCAGTCCTGTAGATAAACTATCCAGTCGAATGGAACCAAAAGGGGAGGTGCACAACTAGATGTTACAACTATCCAAAATATGAAGTTTCGACATTCTACGCCTAATAGTTTTTGAGATATGCGAGTTTAATGAATTTCGGCCCATAGAGCGTAATGTATTTCGAATCTTTTGGGTGATCCTGTACATAAACTATACATTCGATTGCGACCAAAAGGGGAGGTACACAACTAGATCATAGAACAATCCTAAATATCAAATCTCAACATTCTACGACCAATAGTTTTTGAGATATGCGAGTTACATACATACGTACGTACAGACGGCATGGAAAAACTGACCACAATAAACTCGCCGCTGGTCAAAATGAGTTGCAGACGCGTTAATATGATCGTGCATGCTAGCCTACGATGAGATGCATCGAAAAAATTCTTAAAATTAAATTTAGAGGTAGTCAAAATCGGTTTTTTTGTCGAAATTTGGCCCCCAAAATTTTTCGGGATCACATTACTTCCTTATACTACGTACAAGGAAGTAAAAAAATTTTATTCCGTAAAAGATGGCAGCTATGAGTACTATGAGGGTCAGTACACGTACGTGTACGTCCCCTAGTAGCACAACTAGTTCAAAAAACGTTTAAATTACCTTGGAAACACGTTTTTTGACGTTAAAAAACGTATTTTAAACGTTTTTTGGACTAATTGTGCTACTAGGGTCATATCAGCTTGAAAGTTTAATTCAGTACATATTTTCATATCTCCGCTAATTTTCGAGATAATTCCCTAAAATTTTGTACATCACCTAATTTATGTATGGTGTACATTTTAGTAACAAGAAATGTTTTTATATGGGAGCAGTACCAAAATTTAAATTTTGTGTTTACTTAGATTTAATCCCCTGAAATTTTTAGTGGATTTCAACGTATATGCTCAATATATTTAAGGAATAAAACCTTAGGTCAGCGTTTTGAATATATGCTTATGTAAGTATACCCTGTATATATGTATGTATCATTCATAACATGTATATTATGTTTTTTAATATTAAAGTGCTACACCTTAACTGTGCTAGTTGTTAAAAAAAATACTTCGATCCCTCTAGAATGTTGTTCCGAGAAATAAAATCTCCGCCACTCTCTAAGTACACAAATTAAATTTAAATTATTGCGCCAAGAATTCGAAAAAAATCAAGATTTTTCTTTGTAAGCTGCATTACGCACTGAAATAAAAGAAAATCCGATGCCTTTTATGAAACATTCGGGAAAAAAAAATATTCAGTATGGAATTGCATAGCAAAATTTTAACCATTCTGCAAAATTTTAGAATTTTATGAATTTTCGATTTGTATGGAAGTTTTGTAACTGATACAAGGTTATAGTTAATTTCTGTGTACAGCAGAGCTTTTAAAGAGACATTCTAATAATTTTGAAGTGCTTGATGTGCATAGTTTATTCATATTTATGTACCATATTCATTTGATTTTTTTCGAAATAGACCGTTAAATAAGCTTATATTTACCACGCACATATTTATTACAGTTTGCCCATGGCATATAAGACATTACATCCTGATATAAAACGGATATATTTTACAACCTTTGTCACAATATTAATATCCTTGAACTTTCGATTATGTTATAATCGGTACATAGTGTATGAAATGGGTGAATGCTAAAGTTAATCCGGATTTTTCTAAGTCGGAACATTACGCGCAAGCTTTTCATTCAGAGAACCTGCCCCTATTCAAAAATTGTCTCCAAGAATGCAAAGATTATAAAACACTCTCCGACATTCATCTTATTCTGTATAAGCATGCAAATAACGAGAAATTAACTTGTTCGCTCTAATCGTTTACGTAGACGTGACGATATATATTTCCCTGTCTCTGTTCGCTACTGCTCCGTCGCATCAATCGTTGCTCCACTGGAGGTTAAGATAAATAGAGAAATGACACTAAATCAATCATCTTAATATGAAAGTATTTTGGGTGTGAATCTTTGAGAAAGCCCTACGTTTATGAACTGTTTTATTTTATTTTTTAAACTCATATCACTTTAAAATGGATTAACATTTATAAAATACACTTCAAACAATTGTCACTCTGTAGACCATACTGTATCGGAATTTGAGTGCTGCAGTCACAGATCTGTTCTCTGGGTGCCCCCTTTTGTATTAGGTACATGGTATAATAGGTTATATGGTACTTATCAGTATTACAGTATCCTTCTCGTGACAATTGGTCCGGTTATCGACAGTTCTCAGTAGTTATAGTACAAACTGGCAGGCAAACCGAACGCATGCAACTGTCAAACATTTGATGAAAATAGAGGCATTCTTACTACAGTATCATAATCGCCGTCTCTCTTCAAAGTGAATAAAAAACTGAAATCATAAAACATAGATCCGTCTAATTTTATCTAACATTTTAATTTTATTTTTATTGGCGTTCTAGTTTTACCGATTTCCCAACATACGGGTGTATTTTAACCACCCCACGAAAACAATTTTTGCTATTTCACATATGTTTTTTCCAAGCGTACGTGGTCCACTTCTGTACTTCTGCCCCTTCCCGTACCACGCATTAGCTGTAGGGAGGATGCTTCGTTTACCCCTGAACGGGCAAGGGGCGGAAGGAGAGATGGGCAGAGAGCAAAAGGGGACCTTACCTTTTTCCCGATACCAAATCCGTGACAGCTAGACCCCTGCCTTCATATGCACCTGTTCCGTATGATGGGGCGCTCTCTTGTTTCACACCGTACACAGAACGCACGCAGTTCAAATGGGGGGAAGAGAGTGCGTTTTATATAAAACAGATTGACCTACCCCACCTCGATTCTTTGTGACGCTCTGCGATCCGCAAAACGATGACGCTGCAAGGGAAAAAATACAGGATG